>RJWT010043840.1:0-11890 GCA_004365215.1 Cuniculus paca
ACACACACACACACACACACACAAAATGTTTAAAACTCTAGAAATGTTAAAAAAAAAACTTAGTCAACATCTAATTAGCCAGTTGTTTTTCCTTGTTTGCTTTACTCTAGATGTATGTACTTTTTTTCCCCTGAACCATTTGAAAGTTACAGATACTCTATCATGGTACTTTACCTTTAAATATTTCAGCATGGCTTGCATTCATTCATTCACTCATTTGTTTATGAGACAGGGTCTCACCAGGTAGTTCAGGCAGGCCTTGAGCTCACCATGCAGCCCAGTCCTCAATTTCCTTAGTGCTGGGACTGCAGGGTTGCACCTCCGTTCCTGGTGCGTGACTGTCCTAAGAACAAGAGTGTTCTCTGATGGACAGATTGCCATTATCATGCTCTTTGAATCAGTAGCTTGGGCTGGGGTTGTAGCATGTGCAAGGCCTGGATTCAGCGCGCGCGCGCGCACACACACACACACACACACACACACACACTGCCAGGAAAACTGTGCGATTGGAAACTCCCATATTATTGTAAGATGATAATGTTACTTCTTTTCTTAGCATACTAAAGTGAAATGTCCAGAGTTAGGACTAGAGAAGAGAAAAGGTAAATTTCATACTTTTCTAAAGACTTACTTTTAGAACCAAATCAAAAGCATCAGAAACTTGTGTCTCTAAAAACATAGGTCTGAGAAAAACATGATAGACTGTAATTTGGGAGACTAACTTGAAAGATGATTTTGAATATGACAGTTCTGAGAACCAAAAATACAGATTACATCTTGTTATGTGTAAGAATTACCATAACTTCCAGCTTAAGTATGAATGAAAACTTTTTTTGAGACAGAGTCTCACTGTGTTTTCAGGCTGGTGGCAGTCCTCCTGCCTTAGTTAGCCTCCTGGAGTGACGGAATTATAAGGAAGCATCACCACGCCCACCTGAATGAGAATTTTTAAATTCCACCTGTACTGTTGCTGCATAACAAAAGTTTTCTTTTGGTTTTCTGAGACAGGGTCTCGATCTGTAGGCTAGGCTGGCCTTGACGTCACTATGTAGACCAGGTTGGCCTCAAACTTACAGTGATCCTTGTGCCTCAGCTTGAGTGCTGGGATTACAGGTGTGCAACCGCATGCCTAGTTCCAATTCTTAAAATACATTATAAAGACATTTTTTCTAGCATTGATTGTCATTGCCAGTCAGTAGGATATGAATCAGACTGCTAGAATTACACTACTGGGTTGAATCCCAGTTCTGTCACTTGCTAGCCATCTTTCCATGTTTAACTTCTGTGAGCTATGTAGTGGGAGATAATATTTACTTGAAGTTGTTGGGAAGATTACTTGTGGAACTGCATAGAGTACCTAGAACGGTGTACAGCACTGGCAAAGCACTGTTTAAATGCTAATAGGGGCTACTAGGATAATTGTTAATTTTGGCAATTGCCAAGGTATGAAGCACATAAACAAAAGAAACAAATGCTTCTTGAGAAACTTGTAGTTTGGGAAATGAAAATGGTATAGTGATTTAAAAAAAAAATCATGAACTTTAAAGTCAGATAGGCTTTATCAATTCAGAGTCTAGTTCTGCCCTTTTGCTTTACTGTTTATGCAGCCCAGCTAACTCACTGATACTCCCATTTTTTCACCTGTGAACCAAGAATCACAATACTGTGTCTCGTGCAAGTGGCATGCCTCGCTGCTGGGCAGGTCTGGTTGGAATTCGATCATTCCTGCCAAACTGTCCCATCAGTGACTTGTACTGCTTCTCAGGGGGGTTTTGATTACAATAGTGCAGAGACAAGGTGTTGATTTAGCAGGCCAGATGTCATCATTGCAGTTCCTTAAGGAAAACATTAAAATAATGCAAACAATTGTAATACAGCTAATTTGTGGAACAGCAGTTGTAAAGGCGTATTATAGTACATACACCAGCAATGGAATACTTGCAAAATTTCCATGTTAAAATTTAGAGAATTATTGTAAATCTATTCATTAATGCAAATGACTTTCTCTTAATTTAATGAAATCAATTTGTTGATTATTATAATTTTTAATTAGTATGAACAGTATTAATATTTGTATTTGGGAAGTATTTATTCAGTTTCAAGCAGCTGACTAGATTTGGTCCATTTATAGACTTTTTATTAATTTTATTAGTAAGAAGACCAGTAAAACTGATTAGATTTGTACCACCAGTGGTACAAACCACCCGATGGAACCATCACACATGTACCACTGGTGGTTCAAGCCAGTAGGAACGTGTTAACTTAGTGTATAAGGTGCCTGGCCCAAAATAGATGCTAAGAAAATGAGAGTCCTCTTTTTTTACTCCTCTTATCTCACTCCTACCTCTAGTGGTTCCTGGAGTTGGATTTTTAAATTTTTTTGTATGCTGCCTTATTCATTTGTTTGCAATTTTTGAACATCTAAAATTATTTCTATTATAGCAGAATAAACATCAACTGTATAAATTGGGTGGATATGCCTTGAAAAGTGTACTGTTAAATTTTGTTTCCCTCTTCTCTTTGCCAATTTAGATTGTTTTCTCTACCATTATGGTAAATCTAAGATGGTAGATTTTCTTTTTTTTGTATTGGGGATTGAACTTATGACCTCACACTTGTCAGGCAGATGCTTGTACCACTCAGCTAAATCCCCTGCCCTAAGATGGTAGATTTTACTAATCAATCATAGTCGTAGAATTGAACTAGTATGTCATCTTAGAATTCTTCACAATATTCCAAGAAGCTTTGATCATTACATCAGAGTTGATACAATAGTAAAAACAGTTTGTCCCCCCTGCTTTGAGCTTTCTAGATGAAAATATCAAAATAATATATGGGCTGCTAGTTACTCCCCTTTCTTGAGATGTGGACTTGTCAGACTTTGTGACAAAGCAGGGTGGTCTTGTATCAAATGTCTCTAGTCTATAACATTGTTACATAATGTAGCCACGCCTTCTAGAGTACAGTGATTTTAAAAGTATAACACAATGATTAAAAGTGTGGGTCCCAATCAGCTGGAATGTACTTTTAAAATACTCAAGCTGTGAGCCCCATCCCAAATTTACTAAATTAGAATCATCAGGAGATAGACTGTGACATTTATATTTTGGTTTTTTTTTTTTTAATTTTTTTTTTGCAGCACCGGGGATTGAACTCACGACCTTACGCTTGCTAGGCAGGCGCTTAGACCGCTGAGCTAGGTCCCCAGCCCTGGTGTTTTTGAGACAGGGTCTCACTATGCCGTTCAGGCTGGCCTTGAGTTCACTTTGTAGCCCAGGCTGGTCTTGAACTCACAACGATCCGCCTGTCTCAGCCTCCCGAGTGCTGGGATTACAGGCATGAGCCACCACGCCCAGCTGACATTTATATTTTGTAAACGTCCCCACATGATCCTGCTCTGTGTGCCCGTTGTTAAAAACAACTAGAGGCCAGGCTTGGTGATGCATGTCTGTAATCCCAGCCACTTTCGAGGTATCCTGTCTCAAAAGTCAAATAAAAAGGGCTGTCGGTGACGCCAAGTGCTCCATGTGTTCAGTCCCTACTAAAGCATGCACGTGCACCCGTGTCTGCATGCTGGCAAGAGTACAGGGGGGGAGTACAGATCAGGCATCCCACTTCATTGTTTCATGAATGTGAATTGATAAGAATACAGCTAATAAACTGGGTGTGGTGGTGTATGCCTTTACTTCCAGTTCTCTGGGAAGCTGAGGCAGAAGGATCACAAGTTTGAGCCCAGCCTAGGCAACTTAGTGATTTAGTGAGATCCTGTCAGTATAAAAAAATAAAAAGACTGAGGGTGTTGCTGAGTACTAAACAGAACAGTACTAATAGAACAGCTTTGCAAATCTATTCTGTAGGAGTACATGAATGCACAAAATACAGTTTCAAGAACGTTTTCTTTTTTTTAAAGACATGAGAAAGATTTATTTAGAGATAGATACAGGACACCCTGGAGCAGAGAGTTGAGGCCAACTGTTTTGTTTTGTTTTGTTTTGTTTTGTTTTGTTTTGTTTTTTTGAGACAGGGTCTTGCTGTGTAGTTCAGGCTGGCCTTGAGTCTCTGTGTAGCCCAGACTGGCCTTGGCTCAGACTGAATTCATGGCATTCCTCCTGCCTCAGCCTCCCAAGTGCTGGGATTACAGGCATGCACCACCATACCCCGCTGTGTTTGCTGTGTTTGCTGTGAACCTGTCCATAATACTAAAGGTTGTAAGCAGCTAGTTGACTATCAGTATACAAATGGTTGTGTGCACTATAGTGATATGTTTATTCTTCAACCATTTCATGGATGAAGTGTGTATAAAAACTACATGTGCTGGTATAGAAATACATCCAGGATATATAAAGTGAAACAGGTCAAGATATGCCCTATTTTTAAAGTTTGTAAGTAAACATATAGAGACAGATATGGCTGAGTGCCCGCCAAAGTGTTCACAGTTGTTGTCTGTGACATAGAAGAGTGGGAATGATGTAAGGGATAGGCCTTTTTACTTTTGTGTTTAAAATACTTGGAGCAAGGCTTTATTTTTTATAATATAGAGAACCACTGATCAAAATGTGAATGATTTTAAAGAAAGTGCATATGGAAACTATATGTGTCAGGATGCAGCTTATTTTACAAATACTAATTTTAGTGTTAATAATCTTTAAACTGGGAAACAGGAATGTCAAGATTATTTTGCAAGTTTGCAAAGGGTAAAATTTTGTTACAAATCGTTATAAAAATAATCAAGAATTTAAAACAGATTAGCATTTAAGGTAAAATGTATTTGCCTTGTGTCTTATGTTGGCTGTTTTAAGAAATATTTAATGGCTGGGGATTTAGCTCAGTGGCCTAAGCACCTGCCTGGCAAGCATGAGGTCATGAGTTCAATCCCTAGTGCCGCAAAAAAAAAAAAGAAATATTTAATGTCAGCCAGGCCTGGTGGCACATGCCTGTAATCCCAGCTCTTGGGAGGTTGTGACAGGAGGATCGTCTCGAGTTCGAGACCAGCCTGGGCCTCAAAGTGAGTTCAAGGCCAGCCTGAACGGCATAGTGAGACCCTGTCTCAAAAACACAAGGGCCGGGGATTTGGCTCAGTGGCTTAAGCGCCTGCCTGGCAAGTGCAAGGTCATGAGTTCGATCCCTGGTGATGCAAAAAAAAAAAAAAAAAAAATTTAATGTCTATGCCTATCTGGACATGAAAATTAAGTTCAAGCCTTCTATTTTAATACTTTTTCAGTTGATTAGGTTCTAGTGTGTTGAGGATATTAGTACCTTTAATTCCTTCTTTTCTAATTTTAGGCCCGATGAGAGAAAGGGACAGTTAAGGATGCTGGAGCAGAACAATGGATTTCTCTTTCTCTTTCATGCAAGGGATCATGGGAAACACAATTCAGCAACCACCTCAACTCATTGACTCCGCCAACATTCGTCAGGAGGATGCCTTTGATAACAACAGTGACATTGTTGAAGATGGTGGCCAGACACCGTATGAAGCTACCTTGCAGCAAGGCTTTCAGTACCCACCTACCACAGAAGACCTTCCTCCACTTACAAATGGCTACCCACCATCGATCAGCATGTATGAACCTCAAACCAAATACCAGTCATATAATCAGTATCCCAATGGGTCGGCCAATGGCTTTGGTGCAGTTAGAAACTTTAGCCCCACTGACTATTACCATTCAGAAATTCCAAATACAAGACCACATGAAATTCTAGAAAAACCTTCCCCTCCACAGCCACCACCTCCTCCTTCGGTACCACAAACTGTGATTCCAAAGAAGACTGGCTCACCTGAAATTAAACTAAAAATAACCAAAACTATCCAGAATGGCAGGGAATTGTTCGAGTCTTCACTTTGTGGAGACCTTTTAAATGAAGTACAGGCAACTGAACACACAAAGTCAAAGCATGAAAGCAGAAAAGAAAAAAGGAAAAAAAGCAACAAGCATGACTCATCTAGATCTGAAGAGCGCAAGTCACACAAAATCCCCAAATTAGAACCAGAGGAGCAAAATGTAAGTTGAAACAGCTTTTTGAAAAAATTTTTAATCTTACTTACTATAAGTCAAGGAGATCTTTGTTAGCTTTTATCACTTCAAGTATGAATATTTCTGGTGGCTTCTAATTGCTAGTAGGGTGCTTGAAATACTATAAGGGGGATGAGTAAATATTTGTTGAATAAGTGAATGGACAAGATTAAGTGAAGAACTATTTTAAAATCATGTAATACCAAGAATCTTGTTTATGTTTCTTTGTTTTAAGACCCTCAGTTATTTTTACTTGCTAATAATAAGCTGGTTTTTCAAGATGAAGAGGAAAGGCGTGGAAATACGGTTTTCATTTATTTTAGACCAACTTTTGCTGTTAGGGCTTAGAATTAATACTAATTGCTAATGTGTTTGCTGCAGAATAAACTGATATAAAAGAGCCCTTTTATTAAAATCAGAGGTAGTATTCATATGTATTCATTAAAACTTAAGGTGGTGTTTTATGAGTCATATTTCATACATAATTTAAAATGTATGGTGCTGATTTTTTTTAACACTGTATCTGAGTTTCACTGTCAAGTTGCATAGCAGTAATGTAATAATGATAGTTACTGTGTGACCTATCAATAGTAACTTGAATGCAGAGTTCATGGTATGAATTGCAGATGTTTCTTACATTGATTTGGGGAGAAGATGATACATGTTTATTTAGATGAGAATTACCTGCTTTTACTAGCTAAGTGTTGAATAAGCTAATTTATTATTTTCTGTTCAAATGTTTACTTCTTACTAATCTTTCCCTTCTATTCTGTTACTTCATACAACTCAAATGTGATCTTTTTCTGGAGTGAAGATCATGATGGTTCTAGGCTTTTACAGGTTCAAGTGTAGCATTTCAACATGTTTTCTCATTGTTCTGTTGTTTTCTTACTCATCTAATGCCTAAGGATTGGACGCCTACTCTGAACTAGGCACTGTTCTTAGACGGTATCGTAGTGAGTGAAAAGCAGAGTTGCTGCTCTCAGGCTACTCTTACTCCAGTGGGCAGAGCATCAGAGATAGGTGCCTGGCTTCAGATAGCTTCAAAGCTATGAAGACAGTGAAAACGTGACGAGGTAAAGGGTAATCAGGGACACCTCGGCTATTCTGGTGTCTTAGTTCTGCATGGGTAAGTGGAAAGCTTTGGAATGAAATGATTGCTGAGATGCCTGCCTCTTGGGTTCTTATGTCATTTATCAGCCGCTTCCCCAAACCTAGCCCACTGTGTCCTTTTTTGACTGTCTGTTAAGTAACAGGAAAGAGAAACTAGGAGTGGGGACTCCAAAAACATTTGCAGTAGCATTCTTACCTAGACCTGTAGTGTGAAGGTACTGGCTTTGGGGAATCACAAAAATGAGTAAAACCTGAATTTGCTTTAGCTTATTAGTGCTCAGAACTGTGTTGCTGGCTTGTCTTGTTTTTGCTGTGGAGAATCTTGGCAAATAGAGTATTCAAGTTTACTTATTAGGCTAGGCCTTTTGCCTTTATTAATAAAGTAAGTTAAAAATATCTCAAAATAGGGGCTAGAAGTAGTAAGGGTCAAGATAAAACAATCTGTTTTTCATATCATTCTGCTTTATCAGAATCTAGGAAAAATTCAATGCAGTGATGTTTCTACTAGTCACTTTACAGTTAGATTCTAAACCAGTCTGTCTTTGTTGGATGTCTCTATACCACTTAAACCTTCAGTTAACTGTTATATCCCAGGATTTGCATATTTATATGTAATTTAAGAGTTTTGGTTTTTGAGTGAATCTGCTGAGCATAATCTAATATTTGATTACTCAGGATCTTAAAATACCTTAGGGTAAAGGAACATCAGCTTGGATCAAAACTGTACATGTAGAGAGTGGCATTGATTGCACTCAGTGTTATTAATGCTATAGCCTGAAAGTTGGTTTTTGGAGGAAATCCAGGATTTTTTTCTGGTCTCTCCTAGCTTTCCGTCTATTTTCTTCCCCTTCTCCTCTCTTCTCTCCCTCCTACCTTCCCTCCTTCAAAAAGATAGGAATGAACAGCTAAGTGTGGTGAGTTGAATTTTGGTGAATTAAAATTTCATCGCACATGGAGGTAGTCATAAGCTTATATAGGTGCCATAATGGAACTTTAAGGCCAGAGCTGGGAAGGCGCTTGCTTATCCTGTGTTATGCTTTTGCTAAGCCAAGCAGTCACTAGAGCTGTGCACAAATGAGTCTATTTTGTAACTGTGTGTTTTTAAGTTACATGACCTTAACTTGAACAACATCTATTCTGCTGCCTCAGTACAGTTGTTTTATAATGCGATACATAAATATTTTTTAGTACCAGGAATTGAACTCAGGACCTTGCACTTGCCAGGCAGGTGCTGTGGCGCTGAGCTATAATCCCCAGTGCAATAGTACAGTTGTTTTAAGTGTTTCAATTTTTGATACTTTAGTGCTGCCTCCTGTTTCTTTGTCCCTAGGGTCGCAGCTTTCGGTGATTAGCATTATAGAGGGGCTTGGCAGGAAAGGGAGGGTGTGTGTGTGTTTCCTGCTGATGCTATTGGACAGCTCCTCTCCTTCAGAGGCCTCAGAACTGAACTGAAAGGCCTGGAGAAAAGACCTGAAACAATTGTCCGCATCCTTCCTACTTTCCTCCTTTCTTGTATTCTTTTTTGAGCAAACAAAATCTCATCTAAAATAATACACTTCATGATTTTACGCACAACTTTTTTTCTCAGTACTTGTTCTGAGCTCCTTGGCTCAGAACAGGAGAATGGCTGTTATTTAGAACAAGTGTGTCTTCTCAACAATGAAAATGTGTTCAAACATCGAGGCAGCAGGAGACCTGAGATAACCACTGAAATTGTATATGTTTAAGATCTGCGTTAGCTGTTTTTCCTCCCACAAAATGAGAAACATGTGAAAAGGTTTCTGCAGTCCGCCTGCTTGGCTGGCGTAATGCTACAGGCATGTGAGTAGAGTCCTTAGTCAAACCTTCATCACTTCTCCCAGCACTTGAGTGGACTTCTCCACCAGGCTACCCGTTAACTCTTAGTGTGCTGCTCCCTCCTAAGAGCTGGTGGCCAGATCATCCTCAGTAACAGAGTCAGAGTATAGTAGTTCTCAGCATTAGGCCTCAGTTTTTAGAAAGTGTTCGTATGCAAGTCTTTTTTTCTGAATACAGTACTTTGCTATTTAACTTTATGAACTTTATTATTCAGAAAGTAAAAGAAAAATGCAGTGTTTTTATGTCTTTCAAATGCTCTTATATTTTTTTCCAACCAGAACGTTAACAGTTTTTTAACCTTTTAGGAAATATAATTTTGGCCTAATGTTTTTGAAATTTACTTAGGTAATACCTATATTATTAACAGTTTGAAATTCTGCCAGATATTCTGCATGTTGTTAATCTTAATTACGTTCTTGGGTTATTGTTTTTGTTTTTGTTTTTTGGTACTGGGAATCGAACTCACAACCTCATGCTTACCAGGAAAGCACTTGAACCCCTGGGCTAAATCCCCGGCCCCACGTTCTTGGGTTTTAATAAGAGGACTAAGGCAAAATATTTTAAAGGAATATTTAGAATAATATAATTTAGTTGCCCTCTTAACATAATTTTTCTTTCTGTTTAAGCAATCTTACTGCTGGGCACAGTGGTGCATTCCTGTAGTTCCAGCTACTTGGGAGGTAGAGTCAGGAGGATCACAAACTGGAGGTCAGCCTGGTCAATTTAGTGAGACCCAGGCTTATAAAACTAAAATAGAATAAAATAAAATAAAATAAGGCTGGGGAGCTGGGTGTGGTGGTGCATGCCTGTAATCCCAGCACTTGGGAGGCTGAGGCAGGAGGATTGCTGTGAGTTCAAGGCCAGTCGGGGCTACATAAGCAAGGTCAAGGCCAGCTGGCACTACATAACAAGACCCTGTCTTAAAAACAAAACAAAACAATACAAACAAAATGCTAGGGTTGTAGTCAGTGCAAAAACTCTGGGTTCAATTTACAACACCTTCCTGTACTTACCCAAAAGGAAAAAAAGAAAAACCAAAACAATAGTTAGCTTGTGTTATACGGCAAAAATTACTCCTTATCTGCCTTCAGAAAAGGTCTAGTGGTCCCTTTAGATGCCGTACAGCTTGCTCTCATGCCTGCAGTGCTTCTCCACAAGTTACCCCACTGTCCTGCCACAGCACGACTAGGGGTGAGAAGCTAAGGGATCACTTAGGCTGGGTCTGGAATTGAAGGGCAGTTTCTGAATGGGTCCGCACAAATACAAGCAAGAGTTCTAAATCACTTCGTTATTACACTAGTGATCAGGAAAACCAGTTTTTACATTCGAACACAGGTTTTTTTTTTTTTTCTTTACTTAGTAAGGTGTCCTACTAGATGCTTGAAGTACATCATAGACGGAGCCAAGAGAGCTAATTTTGTATCTGTCAACAAGCTATTATTTGTTCTACCTGGATTACAGCAGCAACCTCCTGATTACACATTCTGCTCCCCCTCTTGCCCCTTCCTCACAGCCAACATAAAACATACAATTGGTGCTTGATGCTTGTCTACCTAGACCTCTTCAGTGTTGTTTGACTGCATTTAAGATAAACTGCAAACACTTTACTGCGATGTACTTTACAGCCTCATGATCCAGCCTGTTCTCAGCCTGTTCTCAACCTCTCTCTTCCTTGGGCAGTTAGATCAGTAGTTGTGAGCTTAAAGTTTGTACCTGGTAAACTTCAGGTGGCTCAGGCTTCCCACTCTCTGTTCCCTCAATGTCCATTTCCTTTTACTAAGCTAGCTGCTCTTTGATTCTCAGATTATTACCTACTTTGTTAGAGATGCTTGAGTTGCCCTTCATATCTAAAATTACACATAAACTGTTTTCTCGTCACAGAACTCCTGCTTGATAAATGGATGTTAGTGTTTCTGTTTGATGTACACGTCCGTAAGGTTCTTCAGGTCAGAGACCACATCTTCATCTGCTCGTCTCACTGTTAGAGATCCAGTTCCTAGAACTGCACCTGAACAGGGAGAAGTGCTATGGAGTGAATATTGATACTTAACATTTGGAATGTTAGTCTGCCTTACATGAAACACCATTTTTCTTAACAGTTACAGATGTTTTCATACTGCCTTTTCCTGAATAAAACTTTATTTTTATAACAGTGTCTAAATTTTATAAAATAATCAAATGAGAATTTTAAGTAGCTTTTAGAATTAACTATGTTCTTTCAGTGGGATTAAGACTTTTTTTTCTTTTGGGTTTTTTTGAGACAAGGTCTCACTATGTAGTTCAGACTGATTTGAACTCACTGTCTCCCAGGCTGGCCTCAAACTGTTGGTGATCATCCTCAGCCTCCCAAGCGCTAGGATTATAGGCATGCACCACCACATCTGGTTTAATCCCTAATTTAATCTCTACAGTGCTACCTCAGTGGAGGAACCTAATTCTTTCCACAATTCTTGTTGTAAATCAAATTGAAAGGGAACCGAATCAAGTTCAGTGGTTAGGTTCAGTGTTGACCTTTATGGGAAAATTTGATTTGGTTCTTGGTCAATTCAGTTTGCGACCTGAATCATGGAAAGATGTAAATTCATGAGCTGAGGCCTATATACCCTTTGTTTGTTTGTTTTTGTTTTGTGTTTTTGTCTTTTTGGGACAGGGTCTCACTATAGAATTCAGACTGGCTTTGAACTCACCATGTAGCCTAGGCTGGACAACTCTCAGCAATCCTCCTGCCTCAGCTTCCCAAACACTGGGATCACAGGAATGTGCCTCCATGCCCGGCTTGGTTTTTGGTTTTTTGAGTCATGGTCTTGCTCTGTAGTTCAGTCTGGTCATAAACTCACTATGTAACCCAGCCTGGGTTCAAACTCGTGGCAGTCTTCATGCCTTAGCCTCCCAAATACTAGGATTAC
>RJWT010043841.1:0-11891 GCA_004365215.1 Cuniculus paca
CTAACCAAGAAGCACCACCCATCCCCAAATGAAAAAATGCTGGACTCACATTGGTGACATATTCGATATCCTTCCAAAGGACGCACTCCCTGGGGAAATCAGCCAAGTCTAGGAAGTGATCCACTACCACTTGGCCAATTAAGTCGTGGCGAGAGAACCTGTCAAAGTCATACACGGAGAAGTGAAGCTTCCGAGCTTCAAGATCACTGTAGGGAACCGGAAATAAAAACACTTCATCAAACACAGGGTTCAGGGTCTTTCTGTGAACTTTAGTCTGGTGTTTTGTTTTCCGATCAGGAAGCAAGTAGATTTTCACGTAAGGATCTGAAGTCCCAGAAAAGTCCTTGGCAGGCAAATTGACAGCTTTGTGAATCTTCACTATGAGCTGCTCTAAGTCGCAGTCATATTTTAAAATGAAGTTCAGTTTCCCACAAGCTTTGCTGTTACTCCTTTTCCCATCATCATTATCCAGTGACCTCTGTTTATATAACTCTGGTTTAATTCTACCAATTCCAGTCAACTGTTCCTGTTTTTGAAGCTGCTGGATATTGAAGTCAGGGTTTGATAGGTTGAGTTGTCTTCGGATTGAATTATGCCTTGAATGAAGAGCAAGAAAGAGCAAAGTTATAACCTCATTCACTATGGATCTTTCAGAAACTTGTGCCTGACATGTAGGTAGACTGTTACGTTCTGTTAAGAGTGTAGATATGTGAACCTTTTTTTTTCTTCTTCTTCCATTTTTGGCCTAAATTCAAAATGCTCATCAATGTGAATAAGCTGCTCCTTACAGCTTGAAGCTCAAAACTGAGGCTTGGGATTAGGAAATGAACTTATCAACATGTGACCTTGGAGTTTTAAAGGTTTAATGCACATTCTAAAATGTCTAATGTGCCATTAAAGAAGCTTATCTGACTGCTGGAATATAAAGATTGGTACAAGCTGCTTATAAAAAAATTATTTAACTTTATGGATGATACCCTAAAAATTGAAATGTTTAGCTAAGTGTTGTCTTAAAAAGAATGCATCTCTAAAGTACATAGAATTCCCTGTCAGTGTCTTACAGCTTTATACGGGTGTGAATTTTATGGGTTCACAGCAAATCGTCTCATCATAAGAACAGCTTTTGCTCACGTAAAGATATGTCACCGGTGTTGTCTGCTTGCAGGGCACTGCGCTGGCTCTGTCACATACAAGTGATGGCACTGAGCGTGTGCTTTAGTTGTACTACCTGGGTGATCGGGAGACTTCACTTCTGAAATGAATGCTAATGGAATGAAAATTAAAAGTAAGCAAGTATAAATGCATACAGGCATTCAGTAAGAAAACGCTGGACACTGACATTTGCGAGTTAAATATTTGCCAGTAGAGTCTACACTTCACTGTATAATGTTATTGGTTTAGGTTAGATGTTTCTCTAAAATTCTCTTTAAAACCTTTCTTACCTGTGTGGGCTCTCACTAGCTGGAAGAAGTAGTCATTATACACAAGATTTCTTTTAAGGTTACTTTTGCTTATTTTTAGCTCAGAGTTCAGAATCCTTACATTGTGTTATATGGAGTCACTCAACAAATAACCTTAATTAAAATAGCATCTCTAGTGGAAGGTGAAAGGGAACAGTGAGGCCATCTCTGAGGGATGGATAAAGAGTTGGAGACGCAGAGTAAACGTTCTCGTTAGTCTTCTATTCCTTTCCTAAGACTGTTTTAAAATAAAGATGTAAAGATGGGATTAACAGCCCTTGAAACATGTTTGAAATTATTCTTTGTCATCAGAGATGCTGTCATGATGAACATTCCCTTTCATCCTAAATACCCTCCTAATCACTAATCACCCATGTGGTACAACACGAGCACTATCATAGAGCTGTCACTTGTACCTGTCACACCCAACACAGTCCACAGCAAGCCGACATGACCCTGTCACGAACATTCCCACATGTGCAAAAACAGTGTAGTCTGAAAGTTGCTGCCATGAGATTTTAATTTCTTCCAGAGAAATCTACAATCTTAATCTGTATCTGGTGTCAGGAAGGTGGCAGATGCTCAGTGCCAAAACTGGCTCTGCATACTAGTACACCCCGGCCGTTCCTTATGCAGAAGCGGACCTGGTGTGTGCTACGGGAGTTTAATCATGCTGCTGGTTTCAGTGGGCAGAAAGGACTGGCAGAGAACAGTAAATATCCTGTCCTATGCAGAGGCCAAAAGGGAAAGGTACCAGCCCCACCTCCCTTTGCTACTGACTTTTTTCCGCAGGCTAGATTCAAATATGGTCCTCACTTTGGCCTTGAGTTAGTTCCTATCATTCTTAATGGGGACTAACTAGTAGGACTAACTAGTAGGACTCACTAGTAGGGACTAGTATGGACTATTCTGGGTGCTGTTGAGTCAGTGATGATATTTACATGAGATGTGACTGAAAAATATGAATGTTTAAATTTTTAAAATTTAGAAGGATCCAACTAGCCAGCCTTTCTGGTAAGCCACGCAGATCATGCGGGACCCAGGAAGACAAAAGTCAGATAGCAACTCCGGAGAATCAGCCATGCTGGGACTGGGAGGAGCTGATCAAGGATCCAACTAGTCAGCCTTTCTGCTAAGCTGCACAGACTGTGTGGGGCCCAGGAAGAGAAAAAGTCAGTGCCTCCTGTAAGCCTGCCAGCATGCAGACTGAAAATCACCAAACCCTCTCACCCCATAAGCCACCAGCTGGTTTGGAGGTCAGCCTGAGCTGATAGCAATTGAGGTACAAAAAGCACCTGAAGGATTGTATTGTTAGGTTGAATTTACAGGCATGAGGTTGACAGTCTGAGCATGTATAGGAAGGATAACAGTATGCAATATGGTAAATATGGGGGGTTTTTTCTGTCTTGTTTTTAAAGTCTAATAATGTTCTCACTGTTTTGTTTTATTCTTATTAATTTTTTTTTGCTTTACTCAATATTCTGTTTTGATTGGTTTTATTCTGTTTTGTTTTGGTCTGATTTTGCTATAACTGATGGAATGGAAAACTACTATGAAGATAACAAGATACACGATAGTAGCCATTGTTGTTTTCCCATTATTCTGCTTTGATATTCTGTACCAATTTCACTGCTGTGTTTTGATTGGATTTATTCTGTTTTGTTTTGTTTTGTTTTGTTGGGTTTTACTATCTTTAAAATTTAAAAAAAATTTTTTTGAAATTTATTACAGTAAAATAGACATGGCCATAAATCTCCCTCAAAATACCCCCTTCACCTCTAACACACTTAGTCCATTGTTCTTGCCACTTTCTGAAAGTTTCCTTTTGTGTCTTTGGTTGTGCTGTTGTGATTGCCTCCATGTCCTGAACCAATTCAAAAGGTTTACGTTTTGTGGTCATTTTGACTCTGGGGAAGTGCCAGATGTCACAAAGTCACACAAGGACAAATCTGGTGAATAAGGCAGATATGGACACACCCCAATGTTTACATGATCCTACCTTTCCATTAGATGGCACTCAGGAGCAGCATTCACCATATTTTTTATCGCACCTCAAAGACACAAAAGCGGACTTGCAAAACCACTTCAGAAAGGGGCCGGAGCAATGGGATAAGTGTTGGAATGAGAGGAGTATTTTGAGAGAACTTAACGGCAGTGAGTCTCTTCCTTTAGCGATTTTTTTAAAATTTAAACACTCATCGGATATTTTGATCTTTCCTTATAATAAAGTGAACCCACTGGATGCTTCTTCCTGAGACTGAAATTTGTGCACAACCATCCTTTGTCTGTACCCAACCTCAGAGCCAGCCATGCTATAGCCTTTCTTCCCAGAGTGGCAGCTGAGCAGGCTCTGCATAATAAGTTAGCTTGGAGTTTTCGGAGTACTGACTTTAGATTCATCACATCACAGCAACATTTGTCTTCATCCTTATCTGTAGGACTAAGCCTACCAAGTACATTTTAATTTAAATTTAAAATACTTGGATTTGGCTTCTTAGCAATGGAACATTCTGTTGTACATGTACGTTTTCTTAGACATGAAACCTGAGATTAGTACTACACATTCAGCTTTTCCTAACCATGATGGATTGCCAGCGGCTGAAGTGGGTGGGTTGGGGAGAGCATTATAGAGATTTGTACTTCAAAGGCTAAAACAAATCCCATTTCCTGAGATTCCAATTGCACAGGAAGTTCCCCTTTCAAAATTCTAATACGACCAGATTCTTCTAAAAATCAATTACAAATATGAACACTGTTGCCTAACTAAATGCTTTAGGCATTAATTTCATTCCTAATATGTTTCTCTCAAACCAGAATTCCTATTGGAAAAACAGGTGAATCTCGCTGTAAGGTAGTGGCTTAAAGCAGATAGCAAAGCCTGTAATGGGATGACAGTTTGTCACTGCCTGGGGCTCCTTTCAGGAGGCACTGAGCATTTACTGAAGTTAGGGGGTGGGAAGTGTGAGAGATGAGAAATTCAGAATAGTCAGAGAACCAGGGTAACTTGTGACTTCCCTCCATAACCACTAGAGCTCTAGGAGCCAAGAAATAAGACAGTAGAACAGGGGGATTGTTCCAGAGACAGGAAGAAGAGGTGGAGAATAGGAAAATCAATATTCTGTGGCTCTCACAGACGACCCAAAAAGAGGCAGGGTGAGGGGGGAGCAAGGACAAAGCAAGAGGGAGAAATGATCCAGAACAGTGTGTAATGACTTGAGCTCTACAACCCTAGATGAGATGGTCATTGGAAGTGGTCTTGGGGTATGTAGTATACAAAAAGTTCCCAGAGCCAGGGATTTTAATGGATTTTATCGACCAAGTGACATTGAGTGAGTGTTTTAAGAGGTAATTTTGTCCAAAGCCCACTCTTTTGAGCAGGTCTGGGGAATCTGTATTGGTGTGGACAATGAATAGAGAGAAGAGAAAGTAACGCCCCTCAGGGAGACAAGTCTGGAGATGGTCTCCCCTGTAAACATGCCACATGCTAACCCTGCCTCTGAGAAGCTGGCTACTGGGGTTGGGACTCTTGGCTTCCTTTACCGCCCTGTCTCTCTCAGGGCCGGCAGAGGCAATTTCCCGTCATGGAAAGGACAAGGAATTGAAGGTGCACTAAAGTTGGTCTCTCCGGATCTGAGTTGCAAGTTTAATTGAGTTGAAAAGTAATTAACAAAATTTATAAAACAGACTCAAAGCCATTTTTTGCCTCTGAAGAAATCTGAGACTTGTACTGAGCGGTAACCATGGGTCAGAAGGGGCAAGAACCCAGGGGCAAGGGGGCTTTTTTTCCTCCACCTCTGCTTTTCTCAAATTTGAATTAACGAGTCCCAGCTCTCTCAGTTCCTGAACCACCAAATTATGTCCACTGGGTTCTAAGAAAGAGGACATTACTGAAATGCAAAGAATGTGAATGGGCAAAGCAAGGTGCCAAGTGGAGTGAAAGACAGGGAAAAAAAAAAAAAGAACACTGCATGCACTGAAAGAAATGACTGGCCAGGCAGATGAGGAAGTAATCCTACAATAACTGTAAGCAAGGCAGAGGGAAGTAAGAGTTGATCAGAAGTTTGAGAACTTAGGAACAGAGAGAAAAAAATGAATGGAAATTTTACAGAGGAGATGGTAATTGAGCTGGGCCTGCCTATTCAATTTGGCCTCATCTATATTCCTTCCACACTGATGCTGTAGACTTCAATAGGGAAATTAACTGAATTTTCATCCTGGTCCTGGCTTTCTAACGGGATCTTCAGCTCTTTGGCCTCAGAACGTTTAACTGAATTTTCATCTTAGTACCAGGTCTCTAATGGGATGTTCAGTTCCTTAGCACCAGTAGTTTTCTCTCGAGCTCCTTATGTCTTTCTCTGGAGTCCACAATATTTTTTATTCCAGACCCTGTAAGAGTCAGTGCTTAGAATCCCTACTAAGTCCTTCACCTCTGAGTTTCCTGTGCAACCATAGGAAAGCACACTCTCCTATATTCCTTCACTTCAGTGGCCTCATCTTGAGATGAAACCTGCCCTATCCTTTCCCTAGTTGTAGGGCACCACTTTTGACCAGGTTTCAGGGTCCAAGGAGAGAAAAGAGCAAAGCAAACTGACTTCAGAACCATCACTGGTTTCTTTACTGCATTCCAGTCAAGACAGGGAAGTAGGGAAACAGTGAAGATAGGATCCTGTTTTTCTTTTTTGATATTCCTCTGGTGATGGAGAGGAGAGAGCTGGGTTTTCCTAAACCACCAGTTTTCTGTCCTGAGTCTAAAGCAAAACTCATCTTTAGGATATTCTAAATGGTACAAGCACAGCAGGGGAAGTGCTGCACAGGGACAGGGCAAATGGATAGCTGAGGCTTTCTTGACTTGGGATCTGGGGGCTTTACAGTAGTCATCAGGCTCTGGGGCCAGTGAGGTGTGTGATGAAGTGCAGCTGGATACACTGAAGCATGACCTGCTTCCTCCCATTCTTTCTCAAGTTAAACAGGTTTGAAACCTTGGTGTTACTTGCAAACACTTTAATCTTCTATAACCAACACAAGCATTTGTCCACCAACATGTTCTCTAAAGTAGCTCATATCATTCACCTCTTTCCATTCCCATTGTTCCTAAATGGATTCAGGCCTTTGCTACTGCACTCTTCCACTGACCTCACGTTAAGGTTTGTGTCTGGATGGCCCCCCAAAACCTCATACAATCAAGGGGAACAGGCTTTTGGAAGGTGGCTGAATCTAGAGTTTGTAACTGATTCATGGTCCGATGCTGGGATTATGAGTATGAGTGCTACACCCTTCTAGCATGGTCTTCCATGAACAGATGCCCCTCTGCCATGTGTCATCCTGCCTTGGAGTCAGTCAATTACGCACTGAAACCTCTACAAATTGTGAGCTAAAGAAAATGTTTCACCTATTATCTTTGGGTGTCAGGTATTCTCAGCAACAAGAGAAAAGTAACTAAGACATCCTGTATGCAGTCTTCACCCCATTTCACAATCTTATATATTCTTTCCACATTAACCATCTCTAGGAACAATTTGAGCACTTCAAAGTTTTTAACTGATGCTCTTCTTTACATCTAGTTGCTGGATTTCATGGAAGTTAAGATAGGTCCTGACAACTTTCATTTTAAAAATTGTCAGTTTATTAAAATTTGAAGAAATAACTGTTTCGCAATGTTTTTCTCGCCACAAAATATATAGCATAGTAGAAATGTATTACTCATAGAGTAATTACAACATTTAGTCTTTGTGTACTAATTGTTGGAGTTGCGGCCATAAAGGGACACAAATTGAAGTGTGATTAGTTTTTTCAAATCCCGTTGATGTATTTTTGTGACTGCATGGATTGCTTATTGAGGGAAAAGGTTAAAAGTATAACTGAGAGACTCTTCATGAATGCAAAGCCTAAGACAAATGGTCTTCCACCAGCTTCACACTACTACAGATTTTACTCAGTTTATACTTCTGGTCCTTTGCCATTCTTGTCAGGAGAACAACAGAAAGGATTGACCGATTATATTTTCAGTCAATCATGGATAAAAATCTGTTATGTGCAGTAGGAGCTGACACAGAGGAAGAGACAAATCAGTTGTGGTCTCTGAGTTCACAGAAGTCATAGTAGAAAGGAGAGTACAGGTAATAAACAAACAATCACTTAGAAATAGTGTTCAAAGCAGTATAGGAGTAAAAGCAAAGCAGTGTGAGAACTCAGACTGGGAGGGTATGAAAAACACTCCATCCTTCAGGTGGAGTATCAGGAAGACATTTAACTAGAAGGTAAAGGCTGCAAAAGATCCAGGAAGGGCAAAAATAAAGGAAACGCTGAAGGAACAGCATGTGTGAAGTTCTCTAGGCTTGAGACACTTAAAGAACCAGGAGAACTACTAGGATAGCTGGCATATTAGGAGCTTGCTTCAGGCAAAGCTTTCTACTGAGCTCATGTGAGCAAGGCCTTAATAGTTTCAATAAGGAGTTTACGGCATGGCTAGTCCTGGTTTCATAAAGTTAAACTGTTACAGAGGAAATTTGAGAAGTCTTAAAAAATAAAAATGGGATTGAGTTTCATCTTGGGATATGAATCAGGAAATGGAAGAGATAACCTTTCCAGGTTCTTCTATTTTGCAGATACAGAAATTTTCATATATTTGAAGTACAGACTTTTATTAGAAAGCTCTGGTATTGAAAAATTTTTGAGAAAATTAAGATATCCATATTCCTGAAATATTAAGTCATTGGTACATGAGGACTTTCATCCAAATTGAGAAGAATTAACACAATTTTGGAAGGTTTGAGTAGTAATTGAATTAACTAGATTTGGTCTTTGAAAAACAATGGACCAGAAACATTCTTAGATAAAACAAAGCTCATCTTTGATCTAGTCTAGTACGCACCAGTGTGAGTCAAATATACCCAGTCTAAAGAGGATAGGTGAGGTTGAGATTTTCATTGTAAGTGCTGTGACAAAGTTATGCCAATTGTGGTGATAGGGAAGATGCTCTTAAATGGAAGTAAGTCTTATGTGCACTGGGCTGAGGTACCTAGGAACCCTGGAACAAGTGTTAACAGCTGGAGGATAGAAGAAAGAAAATGATAGCAGTGAGAAAGTAAAAGACACAATGAGATACAAGGCAGAAGAAATAATAGACATATGAGCGAGCACACTGTTCAGAGCCATCTCAACAAAAAGTCCTTTTCCTCTTCCCAAATATTCTTTTACTTAAAAAATGTTAAAAATGTTTTAGAGCCTGAAAGACAGTTCATTTATTTTTCCATTTTGTCAGTAAAAAAAATTGTTTTTTTCTTCATAATGTTACACAATCGTTAAAGAATTAGAGAACCATACATCACTAGACAAAGATATGCATTTCCACACACAACCCATAAAACTAGGTCAGTGGTAATTTAGATATGAAGGCTTTAAATGCATAACGATGCAAATTGTTAATACTGGGTCAAATGTAGCTAGAATGAGTTTAATTTTTTAATGGCAGTTCAGTTATTACTAAACCTGATTTGACCCATCATAAAAGATAATTTAATTTCATGTCTCCAAAACTAACATAAATCTGAATGTAAAATGGATTTTACAGAGATAGTATCTTTGCTCTCCTTTTTCCCCCTTCAACCCAATTTATGCAACTCTGAAGATAACAGTTTTTCTCTTTTACACAATTATATTTCTTGATACACAAAATATTTATATATTTTTGTAGAATATTGTAATAATCATTAATATTATTGCTACTAGTTCATTAGAATTATATGGTAGAATGCTCAGGCCATCCCTAAAAAAAACAGTTTTATCATGTTGTATTAGAGGAACTCAGACAAGATAAATTACATGCAGAGTAGAAGTGAATAGGAGACAATTTTAGTGGAGACCCTATCTGAAAGGCTCCAGGTCTTGAAGTACTGAAAAAATTTTATTGTAAGTCTGCACTACCACATGAACTCTGTGACAGCATAAAATAAAGCTCTAGTTATACTTAAGTTTTAAATCGGAAGAGAAATCCTAGTGATAAGATCTGAGGATTTCTTCTAAATCAAATGGCAAACAACTAACCATTTCCTTACAGTGGAATATTTTAAGTTTAGCTCCTTGATTCAGAATTGGAGATGATGCTAAAATAGGTTTCTGAAAAAATTAAACTATAAACTGTCATATTCTATCCCACTTAACATGAATGAGCAGAGCCTCTAGGATAAACTTGATTAACATAAAAAAGGGTGAAAATGTATTTATGTTTCTGGAGAATAAAAGATTTTTTTAAAAATTTCCAAATTGTGTTCATACATTCCAAATAATAGCACATGCAACTCCTCTGGCTATCACTCAAGCAAATATTTTCATTTTAAAGAAAGTTGCTTCTGGTATCTCTTTTCCCAAGGTCTCTTATTAAAAATTGTTTTTTATATTTAGTGATTTAGAACTGTTTAGCCTCAAAGTCACCTTTGTAAAATCTGGCTCTTAGGAGGAGCCCATCTCAGTGGCAGTGGTGATGATAACAGTGATATGAAAAGTAAAACAGCAGTACTTACTAGGTGCAGGCCTATGTAAGCACGTGTTATCATTTCTTTGTCAAAACCACCTAAAGGTTTTTACTATTGCTGCTCCTCTTTCACAGAAGAGGAAATGGACACAAACAGAGGTTAAATAATTTGTTCCGTGTTACATCTGTAAGTAAAGCCAGTTCATTAGACCCCAGAGCCCACCCAGTTTCTATTAGTGCACTTTGTTATTTCCCTACTGCCGAAGAGCACAAAGCTTCCAGACAATAGGAAGAGAATGACCATAGGCTTGGGCACTCTGTAGACCTTATAAAGAGTGAAAATGAACAAAGACCTTGGCCACATTATGGGATCTGAAGATTTCTAGACTGGGTTAGAGTCACAGTGAATAAATTCTATCACATTGGAATTGTTCTATAAAAGAAATAATGGCTAAGAGTTCAAGTTCTGGTGTTGGTTGTCTTAGGAGGCTTCAAATCTTCACTTGGATAATCAGTAACTTTGGGACTTAATCTCCTTGACTTAGCTTATTCTGCTGTAAAAGGAAAATGATTATAGCATCCATTTCACACACAGTTGTAAGCTATAATAAAAGAATGCATGTAAAGTTTGTATATCACATTTGCTACATCGTAAATCCTAACAATGTTAGATAATATTTTTATGGATTCATAAGAGACTAAGAGCTCAGGAACTTACTTCTGCACTGGAAGCACAGTTTTCCACATCTATGTCTCTAATAATACTGAACAGATATCTAAAAGGTCACAGGCTCCTTGGCTAATCACTAATGCCAAAAAAGGGGAACAGGGTGGCCCTAGGCTTGCATTCAGAAGGGAAGGAGACAGTACTGACCGAGCCGACGAGGTTGGCTCTGTGACTTGGCGCTGCATGCGGACCCCATGGGCACAGTTCTCCTGAACCCCCGGCTGGGTGGAGAGGGGAATGTCCGGGGAGGTGTGGCTGATCTTCATGGAGGAGTCAGGGCAGGGTGTGGGTGGGTCTATGAAGTCTTCACTGTTCTCCTGTTCATTGGTCTCTGTGTCCGTGTAGTTTAGAGGCTCCTGGTTGTTGTCTTTGCTACCAGAGAACAGGCCTCGTTCTCGCCACGGAACCCAGCAGAGTTTCCAAGATACGAAGAGAGATACGCCAAAGAGGGCAAGACCACAGGCAGTGACCACGAGGGTCAGCAGGCTCACTGAGATATCTGCAAAGAAACAGAGGTCAAAGGTCAGTGTGATTGTGCCTCCCACATCCACCCTTTGCATGGTGCAGGAGAATGACTCTCTCACCCATTCATTCCTAAGGAGCTGGCTGCTGGGGGCCAGGCTGGGAGATATTCTTGGGTCACCTGATTCTGGGACAGCAACAGTGAGAACTGAGATATAACCAGAGGACTAATGAGCAAAAACAGAGGAGATATAACATGTAGGCCATGTTTAGAAGCAATAAGCAGCCTGTGGCAGCAAGAAACAAGGCATTTCCAGAGGGACCAGGAATTTCTGTAAGTCCGCTGAGAGCTCATCCTATACACAACACAAGTCATACATGTTCTCTGACCAGGGCACTTTCAACTGCTCTTAAAAATTACTGTCATTCCAGAACATTGTGTAATACAATTGTAGAATTAATTCATGACTTCTTAAAACAAGAAAAATTAAAAGTATTTTCTTTTTCTGTTTTTGCCATTAATTTTTAAGGATCCAGGTAAAATAAAGCCCAAATCTTTTTCTGGATTTTGCAGCCTCAAGAATACCACTAAGTAGTCAAGTCCTCAGGACTCAGAGCAGACTGTCATGGTTTGAGATTCCCCAGTAGTAGACCCCGAGTCATGTATGCAAGAGTGAAAGGTTGATTTAGGTGAAGAAAACACAAATGGGAAAAATAGGGGAAGTCATATAGAGAAGACAGCCAGTAAATGGTGCATTATTATCAAGTTGGT
>RJWT010043842.1:0-11886 GCA_004365215.1 Cuniculus paca
AACCTGGGAAGCTGTAGACTACACAGGAGATGAAGTGGTTGCTCATTTCCTTGGCTCTGAGTTTCAGACTTATTGACAATCTTGGGGAAGAAAGTTTAGCAGCAAGGAGCTCACGAACAAATGGGAATCTGGCAGGTAACCCCCTCACCACCAATTTTTCTAAGGGGCGTGTTCCTAACAGCCAACAATCTAAAGACAGAGCTTTTCCTGGGGAAGGAAGGTACCAGTATTAATAGGTACTTGTTTGTAAACAAATGGAGCTGAGGGCAACTGGCCATATACTTCAGGGACTAGAGAATGCAACTCAGCAAGCGGAGCTCTTTCTCCAGCGAGGTTCCAAGTATCTGGAAGCAACAGGGCTGTTTCTAAACTTTCTTCCAGGCATTCTGCCTTACCCTAAAGGACAAAACTTGGGAGGGATTCTGGCTTCCATCATTCCTCTCCCTCTCACCCTCTCCTGATTCTATAAATCACTTCTGGCAGGTAGCTGGGAAGCAGCTGCGAATGACAGTTTTGCTCTGGAGCACAGGAAGCCACCTTTTAACCCGCCTGCTGTTGTTTGTCTCCTGAAACGTGACAAAAGAACAGATGTAAGCAACATGCCAACTGTTGAGAGGATCTGCTTGGAGCATAAAGGAAGCCTGCTCAGACCCACACAGCACCAGGCTCCAGGGAAGGCCAGCCTAATCCATTTCCTGCAGTCCTTACACACGCTCTGCCAGTGCTGGTTGGGATGGGCAGTGTCCAGCAAATTACCACCCACATCCCTGCCTCTGCCATCATCTCTGTGCTCCCTGATCTGCAAGCCCTACCCAGAACCCAGCTCAAATGGCCCAAGTTCCAGCCAGCAGTTTGCAGGCCCCTTGTAATGAGTCCAGCTTGTCTCCGCAAACCATCCTATTGCTGCCTGCAAGGCTGGAGCCATGGCTTGCACACCTTTTTAGTCCCAAAGTAGCGTGTTTCATACGGCTAGTGACAAATGATGAGTGAACTGGGAAAGAAGTTTAAGGGAAACTACCCAGTATTTTAAAATAGCGTAGGAAACAAAAGCTAGCTTACAAGAGTCTTGGGATAACTGGGTAACCATGAAATAGATATTAGACGACGTGGAATTCTTATTAATTTTCTTAGGGGTAGAAAGGTTGTACAGGGGAATGACATTTTTCTGTGTGTGTGTGTGGCACCAGGGATCGAACTCATGACCTCACGCTCGCCAGGCAGGCGCTTAAGCCACTGATCTAAATCCCTGGCCCTTGTGTTTTTGAGACAGGGTTTCGCTATGCCATTCAGACTGGCCTTGAGCTCACTTTGTAGCCCAGGCTGGTCTCGAACTCGCAACCATCTCCCTGCCTCAGCCTCCCGAGTGCTGGGATTACAGGCGTGGGCCACCAGGCCTGGCAGGAATGACTTTTTAAAAATTACCTCTATTTTTTGAGTTCATAGCAACATCGAAAGTAGAAGGTACACAGATTTCCCATATACTCCTTCCCTCCTCTATTATGCATCTGGCATCAAAGTATACAGTTGTTACTATCAATGAACTTCCCTGACATTTCCTTATCAGCCAAAGTCTACAGTGTGCACTAAGGTTCATTCTTGGAGTTGTACATTCTTTAGGTTTGAACAAATATAAAACGACTTGGATTTACCTTTATAGTACCATACAGAGTAGTTTCACTACCCTAAAAGTCTTCTGTAAATGCCTTGTTTATAAGGAAATACATCATGAAGAATTAGGGGAAATTTAGTTTCAAATGGATCAGCAAAAACTTTGTGTGTCTGTGCACAGGGACTGTTGTATGTATGTGTTGAATTATATGTGTTGGCACAAAGTAGGCAAATGTGTTAGTGTTAAAACTGCTGAATCTAGAAATATACACATAGGTATTCAATATGTTATTTAATCTTTTTCTGTTTGAAAAGTTTTATAACAAGAACACAAAAGAAAACGAAAACGAAAAAACCAGCATGCAGAGTTGCATGAAATAAGATTTTCTTTTAGGTGTCAATTCATACATGTCATATAAATGCACTTATTAGGGGTCAGAGTCCTTGATTTGAAAATGCTGCCTGACAACCACTTGCTGTTCCAAGCACACAACAGGCAGGCAGTGAACTGTTTCTTAATTAACTACTAAAGGCGCAAGGTTTAAAGGAAGAAGCAAGCTGAGAAATCATTTGGTCTCCAGTTATTTCCCATTAACTCAAGCTGTGTCAAAACATCCAAGCCCGTTCCTTCCTGAGCACATTCAGGCCTAACCCAACACAGCCTCCAGGCCTTCCTTATCTGACGCTGCATCAGCAAGGGGACCTCTGGCTTCTCCGCACGCTAGGCAGGGTGTTAGCACAGGACTCCATGCAGGGTGACCAGATGTCTTGGTTTGCCCGGGACTGATGAGGTGTTTCCCAGGACCAGTGACTCTGGGCACTAAACTAAGCCGTCCCAGGCAAAGCAGAGCAGTGAATCACTGAATCCGAGAGCAGACTTTGAACGAACCGTGGACAGGTCCAAGAGTTCACACTGCTACACGACAGGGCAGACGGTACCCGCACAACCTGACTAAGCCCAGCACGTAAGAACTGGGAAACAACGGGTATCTCTGACGGCACCCACACAGCAACAGCCAGAGCCACACTGCAAAGTGCCTCTCATCCCCTTCGCGAGAACCTTCCTCTGCTTATTCACCACCTCATGTGGGAAGCAGAGGACAAAGGAGACTTACTGTGAAAACGTCATCATCACCAAGCTCAGCTTCATTATGGATGGTGGAAGATGAAGTTGTTGAGCCTAAAAAGACAACAACGCAGTCAAAATGTGTCTCCGACGGAAGTCAAACCCAATCATTCAAAGAGCCTATTTTAACACAACCACATTCCATTGCTTTTGCCAGCAGACAGAAGTTACCTGGGAATTAAATACTTTTTATTTATTCTTTCACTGACCCTTGTCAAGATGCTCCTTAAATAAATTTTGCCTACTGCTGCTCCTGATGAATCTCTAACTTCTGCACTGGTCACTAGAGAAGAAGCACACAGAAAAGGATGGGGGCGAGGGGAGATCCAGCCCACTCTGAGGCACATATCAGGCCCAGCCTCCGAAGTACTGGGAGGCCACAGCTGTGGAGGAGGAAAAGCTCTGGACCAGACAGGAACGGCTCAGGTTAGACCAGTCACTGTCGCACTGTGAAACTGGGACTCAGCTTTGCTGGCCTTTCACCTACTGATAGGAAGTCTGGACTACAGTTTGTATGCTCACCTCCAGTTCCGAATTCAGATACTGTACTCTAAACCCAAGGTGGTGGGAGCCACATGCTAAACACACTGGGCAGTAGGCAAGATGATTTTCTTTCTTCTTTCTTTTTTTCTGAGATGGTGTCTTGCTTTGTAGTCCAGGTTGGCCCTGAACTCACTATGTAGCCCAGGTTGGCCTCAAACTCATGGCAATCCTCCTGCCTCAGCCTCCCGAGTACTATGATTATAGGTGTGTGCCACAGTGCCCAGCGAGTCATGGCACCTTTAACCTTCTGCTTTGGCAGCCATGCTGAAGTGGAGAATCTGTTTGTTCCCACTTGCGAACGGCAGCCAAGCCCACCACAAGGAGCAATGGCCCACAGCCCTTCCAGGCCAGCTCCGATGCTAACACCGCTCAATGCTCACCTAGAGCATGGCCCACAGTAAACCAGGGTCTGTGGAGCAGCAGATTTCTTCCCTGTGTACCCTGGGCTCAGATCTCCCAACCGTAGGCCGACTTGGGGCAACGTGAGTCCCAGAATCCATTCTCTACGTCTGAGCTGAGACGGACCAGACCAGAACCAGTCCAATCATCAGGACAAAGTGACATCAGTCTAAAACTTATTCATATAGAAATTCAGAATCGCCTGCCTTTTCAGAGCAGTCTAAAGGCCGGATAGGATCCCTCTTTACTCTGAAGCCCATCTCCTTTCTCCCTGCACTGTCACTTCAATTATTCCCCAGATGTTCCGAATGCTTGGGCATCTACAGACCTGCCTGTCCCTCCCCCAAGAAACCACAAATACACGACGGCATTTGATTGGAATTAAAAAAGAATCCAGAGCGTTCCTATAGCCCCAATAAGAGTACAGTGACAAATTCAATACCTTCTATAAGGTCTTCGATTGCTTTCCGCACTCCCCTGTCAAAGGCTCGCGCATCGGCAGGGCTTTGGAAAGTAAGCCCGAACTTCCTATTATCCACCTTCCAATGATGAAACGTTGGATTGGCTTTGGTGTAGACCAAGTCCTTTCTTACGTAGCATTCCAGCACCACCTGAAGGGTTGAAACACGGGCTGGTTACCTGCAGAACAGCCGCAGTGGGGTCTGGTTACAGAAATCTAGCTGCAAATCACTAGGGAAGGCAGCTGGCACTTCTTGGCTGCCCCTCTAAGCTCTCGCAAACCCCATTGTCCTGATGGCCCTTGGTCTTCCCTGCCCTCTCCTAATGGGTGTCTTTCTATGACCCTAAATTCAACAAGGTGAAAAATCAACGAAGTTCTGAAATTCCTACCACCATCTTCCTTTCCCAACTTCCCTGTATCTGTTAAGGCAAGTCCTTCTCTCCTGTTTCTCTGGCTCAAATTTTCTGTGGTCACCTTTGTCTTCTCTGCTTTCTCTATCCCCTTGTATGATTAACCAACAAGTCCATTTCATTTAGTCTCTAATGTCTTTTATATCAACTCTGTTTCAGTTGCTACCACACTGACCTGGAACTTTATGAACTTTACATTTGGATTATTTAGGAACATCTCCAAGTTTCTAACAATCTAGTCCCATAACTAGTCTCTGCTAAGCTAAAACTCTTTGAGCTTTTTCTCTCTGGATCAAGACCCTTGATCTTTTTATTGCTAAGATGGAAATAATAGCAAACTTATCAATGAAACGAACATGCTCTAAAAACACTGAATAAATAAGAAACCTAACAGGACCCCACTCATTCCCCAGTGTATTTCCAACACACTGAAGTCTTATATTTATCCAGTTCTTCTTGTTACCTTCATCGTTCAGTACCTGATTTTACATTACTCTAGCAGTAATCTTGTTCCGCTAAAGGTCAAGATATATTATAAAATAACTCACTGTATCTAGTACAGTGCTATTGACTGAGACACGAAAGTTCATGTAATGTTACAGAATAAAAGAAGCACTGCAATCATGTGATATAAAGTTCATTCTTTATTCATAAAAAACCCAAACTATGTACCATATTTCTTCCTATGAACACTGTAATTATTACTATCATTATTTTTTTTAGTTTGAATAACCTTGGTCTTGTTCTGGAAAAGCTTCCCAATTAACACCATGTGATCTTGTTAATTTGTGCCAAATGAAAGGCTAAAGGCTTGCTTGAATGAATGTAAATTTAAAGAATGTGCTTAAATGAGTACAAATTTCAAGGGTACACCAAAGCAAAAAGAAATTAAGTGCTGCCTAATAAATGTTCTGTAACTTAATAAATAAGAATAATACTCAAATACTCACATTGGTATATTTCATAGCAGTCTCAAGCAGTTAACTTTATAACACTGGATTCAAAGAGGACAGCAGTCCCCTCACACGATTCTATTTATGATTAAATTGCTTATTATGAACATTTCCCCCTAAGAATAGTACAATGATTAAATGTCAGCCCAGCCCCATTCCAAATTGGGGAAATCCAAATAACCAAGGCTTTAACTAACAAATGTTATCTATTTTAGAATTTAATAGTCTCAATTCAAAGTCTCAAAATAAACTTTTTGCAAAAACAAAGACTCAGCTTTTCCATACTTTTAGTGAAGAAAAGTTAGTCTTTTGTTGATACTGTCCAACATTAAGTTATTACAAAGACATATTTTCTTAGAGAAATTTAAATAAGCTCAGCCAGTTAACTTAGGTGAGGGAGAAAAATCAGGCATCATCTCTCTATGTCCCCTTAAGCAAATTAGCATCATTACATACTTAAATTTAACAGCAAAAATGAAAAAGTTCAGATGCTTTCATCATCATGACAGATAGAAGCCTTCCGTGAAGTTTTGGGATACATACAACTAGGTATTAACCTAAAACTAGAGAAAGGCTTCAAAAAGGTATTTTTATTTTTTATTGTTTTATTTTTTTTGTGGCACCGGGGATTGAACTCACGACCTTGTGCTTGCCGGGCAGGCGCTTAGACCGCTGAGCTAGATCCCCAGCCCTGTTTTTGAGACAGTGTCTCACTATGCCGTTCAGGCTGGCCTTGAGTTCACTTTGTAGCCCAGGCTGGTCTCGAACTCACAACAATCCGCCTGTCTCAGCCTCCCGAGTGCTGGGATTACAGGCGTGAGCCACCACGCCCGGCTTAAAAAGGTATTTTTAAATGACATTCAGGGGAAGAAAAAATGATTGCATTCTTGTTGGAGGCATTAAAAATATCGACATAAAAAATACATATTGCAAAGAATTACGTAACTCAGATGAGTACAGTTTATACTTTCTGCCTTCTTTCCTTTAAAACCTCCGCTAGCATCACTTGCTGCAGACATACACGAAGTGTATCGTAAGTGCATTTAAATGTAGCCACGCTTACTCCTGTTAAATATTTTGCAACTTGCCTTTTATTTTCCTTAAAAATATGTCTTAAGGGTTAGGGGTGTAGCTTGGTGGTAGAGAACGTGCTGAATGTGCATGAGGACCTGGGTTTGATCCCCAGCACCAAAAAAAAACCACAAGAAAACGTGTCTTAGAATATAGGAAAGTAACACATAATGGTTGTTTTCAGTGACTGTTATTTCTCTGTACGGATGCAGTGGGTTCGTTCAACCATTCTCCATAGTGATGGGCATTCAGGTAATTTGTAACTGGTGACTTTTAGACAATACTGCAGTCTACATTCTTACATATCAACAGTTTGAGAATTTGGTCAGTGAGCCCTTGAGACACTCTTCCCATCTCCAGAGCCTTTCAGAGGACCAAGATGGGAGAACTATCTTTATCATCATTGTGAAGCAGTGCTGTCCCCTTGCATGATGCAAACATTTCTGCTGGTGGTGACGGGGATGAAGCGTGTAACTGCTATGCAGAAGCGAATCAAGGCCATGTGATGGCACCAATCTATACAAAAGGCAATGGATTCTTCATCCTCAGAGTCTCAGAAATGCCAGTTTTAAGCAGGAATGTTCTTAATGAACCGAAGATTATTTTATTATACCCTGACCATTGAGCACATGTCCTTTACTTTACACAATGAACTGGAAAATGCAGATAACTGGATTCTCACTTCAGGTTCTGCATTCGAGCTGGTCTGGTGAAGTAAGTGTTTGAAGAAAGCCTGGCTTCCCACAAATGCATGGCTGGGAAAGGGAAGCTCTTCCCGACAGCCCCTCTGCCCTGCTGCATGTGGGACGACTGTCTCAAGGAAAACTACTTGTTCAACAGTTTCAGCTGTGAGTTGAGCTGCCTGTTTCCTCCCTCCCGCTCTCCTTCTGCAGCCCCAACTCTTTTTTAAAGTTCTGAGACAGGGTCTTGGCTAACTCACCCAGGCTGGGCTTGAACTCATGATCCAGAGTGCCAGGATTACAAGTGTGCCACCATGGGTGGCTTCTTCTGGTTTCTTGAATCAATATTTTTACCGAAAGAACGACCAACTATGGCTAATCACACCTGACTATTTGGCAGACATTTTCTTGAAAATGAACAAAGCAAGCTTGTCACTTCAAGGAAATTAACTTTAGGAATTTGTTGCCAATATGAAAATCTGAACTTTCAAGTGAAAATCAGACTTTTGGATGGCTTCCTAATAGTTAAATACTTTTCATTTTCTTTTGGAGTCTGGAGACAGGGTCTTGTTATGTAGTTCAGGCTGGCCTTGAACTTCTTGTGGTGATCCTCCTGCCTCAGCTATCGGAATACTAGGATTATAGGTGTGTGCCACCACATCTAGCCTAAATACTTTTCTAGTAAGATCACTGGTATTAAGAAATAATTTTCTAAAATGTAGGATGAAATGTGTCAACGTTTAGGAGATCTGCTTAACTAGGTAAACCATTATTTTCTTTTTTAATTTTTAAAGTAAACTTCTTTTCCAGATGACCAATGTGTGGTGCCACAAAAATCAGAATAAAAATGAAAAAGATTCGCATTCAAAGTAAAAGCTAAACCAGCGGGTTTTAATGTACAGAAGAGAGTATGAGAAATTCCTATCAATGGCTCCAGATTCCTCATCTAAGAAACTGCTACTGGTGGAATTTGATGTATCAAAGATCTAAAATTATCCAAAAAGGCCATTAAAATATTTCTCCCTTTTGCAACTACCTATCTTCACAAACTTCAACCAAAATGACATGGTACAACAGATTAAAACCAGAAGTAGATGTTAGAATTCAGCTCTTTTCTATTAAGATTTCCAAAAATGTCCAGCTATGGCATTCTTCTTGTATATTATTTTTGTTCTGCAAAACAGATATACAGTTATTTGTCAGAAACATGTCATTTATGTTAACAGTATTACTTAAGGGTTTAAAATACTTTTCAGTTTTAATTTCTTGTCTTGTAAATGTTAGTAGCTGTAACTCAACAAAACAAAGTCTCTTTGGGAGGCTCCATAAATTTTTAGAAGGTAAAGGGATCCTGAGGCCAAAAAAGTTTTAGGAACCCTTGCTGCCCATATATTTTTGTGCATAAGTCTATTTTTTAAAAATAGTGTTCTACATGTGAATTGCTAGGTAAAAAATTATGCACATTTAAAATGAAAATCCTAACCAGGCATGACGGCGCAGGCTTGTAATCCCAGTACTCAGGAGGCTGAGGCAGAAGGACTTTCATGACTTTAAGACCAGTCTGAACCACATGGTGAGACCTTGCCTTAAAAAAAACAAAACAAAACAAAACTATAACCTTGCCAAATTGCCTTTCACAGAGCTTTGCCAGCTCAAATTCCCACCAAGTTTTATGTGAGAATGCTTACTGACCTACACATGGTAACTTCTAGGATCATTAACTCCTTTAGTTTTTTAAATCTTCTTCATAAGACAGTTTCTTACAGGACTTAAGGAAAAAACTCCTCTAATACATCTAAAATAAGATTCAAAATTCAGAAAGTTTTAATTTACATGTAACTTCTAATGAAAACTTAAAATGTCCCCCCCAATTTACCAAAAATCATGCGAATAACTATTTGTGAATGAAACATGTGTCTGTTTTCCCATAGAAACAATGACCGTTAAGCTCACAGGTCCCAACGTGTAACTAAAAATACACAGAAAACAGCAAAAACTCCTACACACACTGGATTTCAGGACTGTACTACACTGGAATCCCGATGACCACACGGCTGAAGTAGCAGAAGGAGCACTCCAGGCCCTAGCTGCGATGCTGGGGATTCTGACAGGGTCCACTCAGCGGATCTGAACAGCCGGCCACCCTCGTTCCTCAACAGCTCACCCCTTCAGAGCTCCCACATGCCTCAGACCTTGCTGTGAGCATAAGTATTCTGGTTTGGTTAGGGGACAGCATGACAGGTCAGCAAATACTGGGTCTAAGCCTCACACAAATAGGTCACAGGTACAAGGAAACTTTGGTTTGGGTAGTTATTTGGGACTGAACCCAGGACCTTATGCATGCTGAGCAAACATTCTACCATCCTTTTTATTGTTATTTTTGTTTTGGAACAGGATGTCCGTTGCCTGGGGTGGCTTCCAACTTGCTCTGGCTTTAGCCTCCTGAGTAGCTGGGATTGCAGGTGTGTATCATTGTGGTTGGCTAACGAGGAATCATCCTGAGTCCTGATTTCTTCAGTTATAATTACCCAGGCGGGCTGCTATAAGCATACAATGATTCAACCTGACCAATGGGCTAACACTGTATTTAGCACATGATGAAGTTTAGATCATGGTAGTTATTTCACTTTTTGTTGAGAACGTGGTTACACTGCCTTCACTGCAAAATTCTCTTTAAAAAGAATGCTTTAATTATTTGACTATTACATAGGGAATTTCCTGAATACTTTTTATAATTAGTGGCAGTCTCCCTCTGAATTTCCAGAAACAAATCAAGTAGGAAAATGGCAGTTCTGTTAATCTATATATAACATTTACAAATTGTTTGTCCTATCTATTTTGTAAGTTTTGTAAACTGTAAGAAGTGGTTGTAGGCTGGGGATTTAGCTCAGTGGCATAAGCACCTGCCTGGCAAACACGAGGTCATGAGTTTGATCTCCAGCACCAAAAACAAACAAACAAACATGGTTGCAAATGCAGATTAACTCCATATAGTTAACACATAAAACTCAACAGCTGCTGCTGTAAAAGGTCTCAAATGTAACACCACCACATTCTCGAACTGTCTGCATTTTCTGAGATCTGTGCACTCCTGCACATTTTGAGTCATCCACTGGCTTCTAAATATGTACTTCATGATCAAGTACAGACAGGAGCAATTGTCTATGCTTATGGCCATTAATTTTAAAGAGCTGGACATTCTATTTTCCTTCCTACCTTAGATTCTATTATAGCATACACCTGACATCTAAATTCCTTCATGAGAAGCCATGTTATGAACTATCAGTTACCCCACTCTTGTGAGGCAATAATCACTCTCCCAAGTATTTATTTACATGAATGCATAATTATCTTTGGAAGTGTGATACCAGTATTTAATTTTTCTAAACATGTTTTACTCATTAGTTATGAAATAAAAGCTAGAATTCCTTTTGGAGAACTATTTACTGAGAAGGTGCCAAATTCTATCTCTGCACCTTGCCTTCTACCACCCAGACCTTAATGGCAAGCTCCATGTATAAACCCCACATTCTTAAAACTCTGGCTTGACAGTTCAGTGTGCTTATGTGATCCATTACACTAAAGAGCACACTTTTGTTTGAAACACCATGTTACAGTGGCAGAGAGAAAAGATATCTTGATTAATCAAAGACGGTAACAAAACCACCAGTATTCTAAGCATCAGAGTTACATGGTGTGCGGTCAAAGAAGGGGGAATGATGTTTTAAAATTTTGAAAAAAAGAAGAGGAGGAAAAAGAAGAGGAAGAAGAAGAAGGAAAAGAAGAAATGAAATGATAATAAAATAAAATGAAACTCTGGCACCAGCCCCAGTGTTCTAACTTAGGAAGTTTTTGCAACTGCTTGAAGTCAAAGAAAAGTAAACAATAAAATTTTTTTAAAAAACCTAAGTGAAGAGGGCTTCAGTTTTGTGTAAAGAATTCAGTCATTGCTATTTTAACCCATGTCGTATGTCTGCCATTACCAGTTTGTCTTTCTGCCGTTCACCATGGATGAGAAAGCCGCTTCGTCCATTGCCTTCGGGGTGCATGACCTTACAGACCCCGACGCGACTGATCCCGCCTCCTTCCTGTGGGAACCATCCCCCGCTGGAGTCATCTCTGGTCATAACCACAGCCTTGACACGCACAATATAGCTGTCACTAAAACGACAACAAGAAGAATGGGGCATGACAATGGTCTGGTAGCTGCAGAACACATTTACAATGCAAAAGGACCACCAGTCTGTACTTCTCTGTCTACAGATAACCGATGCCTGGCAAAAACCTTGAAAGGTGGCCCATTGCAACGCTTAGGGGAAAAAAACACAACACGTAAACATGTAAGCATTAACAATAAAATGAATGATCATGTGATCTCTTTAGTTTGTAGCTTGGGAAGACAAACTTATTACCTGAAGAAGGCATTATAGTTTTAACCCTTTATGCTTAGTTTACAATGAGTGACCAACCTTAATATTTTATAAAACTAGTAATTTTTACCACAAGACCATCAACTTCTGAATCACAAATTCTCCATGTAATCGTCTACTGAGGCAATTACTTTCAATTCAAGTAACTCTACACAGCTGTAGCCTTCCATGTGATTTTAACTTTTTCCAGTCTAAAACTTCCATTT
>RJWT010043843.1:0-11891 GCA_004365215.1 Cuniculus paca
TGTTTGTTTTGTGGCTTTTTGAGCCAAGGTCTCTCTGTGCAGTTCCGGCTGGACTTGGGCTCACTTTGTAGCCCTGGCTGGCCTCAAACTCCCAATGATCCTCCTGCCTCAGCCTCCTGAGTGCTGGGATTACAGGCGTGCTTCCTTGTTTTAACTCATCCTGTACCCTCATAATAAAACTGTGCTCTTACACACAGCTTCTAAAGGTGCAGGAGGGAGAGATGAAAGGGGAGAGAGTGAAGAGGAAGAACGTCAGCCTCCGTCAGGATATGGCCCTTGCCGAGTATCAGGAATGTGCCACTAGCTTCCTATACATTATCTTATGGTAATTAATTCTTCACCCAAGGTGTTACTAACTCCATTTTACAGATGAAGAACTAGAATAAAAGAGGTAAGTAAATTGTCCAAGGTAACAAAACTATTAATTGAACAGAATCTTGGTTAGAGCCTAGCTCTGACTCACTCCAACGCCCATGTTCTTTCAACTAGTCTGTGTTTTCCTTAAGACAGACTGGAAAAGCCAAGAAGAACAGAAGTAAGTTCTCCGTATCTGGAGATGGCTGGCAGAAGGAACCAGGGCTGGACTTGTTTTATGCATCCTTGAGTGCCAGAAACTAAAAGGAAGGAGTGGAAAGTATGAGAGACTGTTTCCATTAAATATAAGAAAGAATTTTCCAACAAAGCAGCCCAAAGAGAGCACAGGTTTCTGTGAAGGAGCGGGAGAGGACGCTCCCTAGCTTAGCGAGGTCTTCATCTACACGGGACGACCTTTAGTGCGATTCAGTCTGAGAGACTCCAGGATAGGATGGAGTTTTTAGAAGCCTGGAGAATCTTCTAAGATTGAGACACGAGTCTATAAAAGTAGTGTGCATACTATTAGGTTATGATTTTAACCCACAAGGGAATGTGGGTTTCTCGCGCTGATAAAAAGAAATGTCAATTACTTATCACAGTTCATTCCACCTGAAAATCTGAAAGGGCCATTAAAACTACACTTTACACAGTACCAAAAGAAAACCACATCAAGAATAAATAATACCTGTCACTTGCTGGGTAACTATTCCTAAGTGGGTAAACAGTTAAGGAAAAAATTTAAATCACTAGAATGGGCTCTGCTACTTTCTTGTTTAAACAAAGTTAAATTCCAACTTCTTGTTTTCAGGTAGAATTTTTATAACTTCTGTGATGTGGGTTTCCCAAGAGAATCATCCCAATGTTTTCATGTGTGCGAGTCTGAGCCCTGTGTCTTCTCTTAAAGAGTCTGGAAAACAAATCAGGTTACTTCTCTCTGTGCTTACATTGAAATCATTCATGGGAAAAACAATCTAATTTTAGTCAAATTAATTTTTGGTGCTCTATTTACCTGTATCAAAAAAGAACATAGACTAAATTCTTCTTAAAATAAGTTATCTAAAGTTTGACAGAATATAGTTATTTTTAGTCACAGAAGTCATTATAAAAACGACTAATATTTTTACCATAAAAACAAATCCTGTAATTATGTTTCTCTACTCAAATGATCTCTCCTATCTTCTACATGGTTTCATCAATGAAATGCTCTTAAATAATCCTTTTCTATTTCTATACTTGTCAAAGACAATAAGGTAAAGTTTATAGTATATTACAAGTATTTCCTTACTATAGGCAGTCAGCCAACTAAAATGCACCAGGAAAAAAAGTAAAATATGAAGTCTGAAAATTCTAAAAAATAAATTGTTGAAATGTAGATTAAATACATTGTATTACAAATTTTTCACAATCTTAGTTATGACAGATAGCTATTTAACAAGAAGGAAAAAGTTCTTACTGCCTAACATAACTTCATAATTCTGACATCTCTCTTTAGCAGTGTTGACATTGAATAACACTACATAAAGGTAAGCATGTTTAATTATTTCACAAGACATCTGTTGGCGTTTTTTATACTCAAAACTTCTTACAAAATTAGGTAACAGGGACATTGACCTGACTTCACAAAGTACTGGTAGCCTTGAATGTAGAACTGGCCAATTAAAACAATATACAAAACAGAAAAATATATGATTAGACACTAATACATATGAATGAAGTAAAACAGATAATCTTTTAAAGAAAAATCTATGTTTCTGTAAAATTACCAGAAATCAGAATGTGAACTAACTGAAATACACAAATTAACCACCAAATATGATTGGTAAAATGAAATGAAAGTTAATCCTGAATGTTAAAAGTCAGTAACTAGTGCCAGGATTTAACTCAGTGGTGTAAGCGCCTGCCTGGCAAGCACGAGGTCGTGAGTTCGATCCCCAGTACCAAAAAAAAAAAAAAAAAAAATCAGTAACTAGTGATATTGATTAATATAAAATAGGATTTTTCTGACATGTAATTACCAATTCTAAAGTGAATGATAACCTCAATTCTTACCTGGAAACACATTAAAGTGATTTCAGGTCATTTTAGATGACAGATTAAATAACTCCTACTTACACTATTTAGATCTGTTGTGAAGTTGAAGGAAACTGTACTTTAATATGTCTACTTTAATGTATCTTTATATATGAACAAATATATATTTATACATATATATGATAGAGAGAGATTCTTTGGGGCTTTGTTTTCCTTTTTTCTTGATATCATTTTTGGTGAATATCTGGGTTTGATGATGTCAAGTTCATTAAGATAGGCATATAACAGTGAAACCCAATTGATAAAAGTAACAGCATATTTTTCTTTTCTTTCACTTTTAACTAAGGTGTCACCATGTCTAGTCATTGCACCGTAAGTTAACACCTTTCCACTAGAACTTCGGTATAATTAAATACAGAAAAAAAATTCTTCCTGCTTGACATATTTATAAAATTACAATGAATTTTAAAAGATAAAACCTCAATTCAGAACTACCATTATGAATCTATCATGGTATCTATTAATAAAATAAAACCCATTATCAAACATCTTAATGTCTTGACTATTTATAAGAATATTTTAAAAGAAAGAAAAAACTAATATATTCTCTGTGAAGAAGTACCAACAGCATTCTGAGAGATAACTATGATGTCTTAGTAACTAAGAAGCTACAATGCAAAGTAAAGTGAATTACTGCACAGCTGTGTATCTTAATATTCAAAGCAATACAAAGGGTCAAATATCTAATATTCATTAGCCATGTTTGCTTTCTAAATGTGATGGAATCTAGAGTCTAAATCCCTTTGAGTTGTGTAAGAAACGTGTTTGTCTAGTTGTTTTTAATTACTGATTGTTTTAGCATCTGTAGCTAATTCTTAAGTGTTTACGGTCCACACATGTAAGTTAATGATCATTAAGGTTCTTTGACACTCATTTTTCTCAAAGCTTTGGACACTGCAGGCAAAACTGTAAATAGACACAGTGATTCCTCAGTACCCTTCCTTACCAGTTTCTGTATTCATATTCCTTTGAACCTCTCTGGTTCCAGCCCCATACTGAGGAGCCAGGTGTAGCTGGGGGTAGAGAAAGAACCCAGGAATAGAGGAAGCAGTGAATCTTTTTAAAACAGTTATCAAACACATGAACACTCACCTGCTGAAGAACACTGAACTAATCTGACATTTAGTTCTTCTAAAATAAGGTTTCAATGAACTAGAACAAGCATTACACCTGTGAATAAGTCAATCATCAAATTTTCTGAGGACAGATTTCTTTTGAAAGAGATTTCAAGTGTTCATAAGGAGGCAGTATAGCATAGTAGCTATGGATACTGACTGTGGAGTAAAACAGACCTACATTCCACTTTTGGCTTTGTGACTTACAAGAGGAAAACCTGAAGCCGGCGTGGTGGTATGCTCCTGTAATCCCAGCACTTGGGAGGATGAGGCAGGAGGACTGCAGCAAGTTGGAGGCCAGCCTGAACTACATAGTGAGATCCTGTCTCAAAAAAATTTTTTAAATTTTTTTAAAAAAGGAATACTTGAGGCAAATTACTTAAAGGATTCTGAACCGCTGTTTCTTCATCTGTAAATTGGGAATGTTAACTTCTTCAGCGGTGCCAGTTACTTCCAAGGATGGTGGTGGTGATGGTGATGACGAAGAAGCATGAAACACGCTTTGCACTGTAGCACAAAAGGAATGCAAAGGAACTGAGGCATGTGGAGGCGTAACAGGGATAGAATAAACAGGAACTATAAATCACTTGCACATTAATATTGTAAAAGGTAGAGGGACAGGGAGGAAGGAAGGCAGAGAAAGGAGGAAAGAGGCAGAGAGGGAGAAAGGACGAGGAAACACGTGCTTTTCACTATTCATCAATAGCAACTTCTCCTTTTTAAAACTCTTTACAAATTTTGTGAAAACAATCTTTTTGTTTGGAAAACATAAAACTAGTGAAAACATAAAACATGTCCCATGTTTCATTTTTAATATAAAATTTACTATGTCAGAAAGTGGTATGATAATAAATTTATACATGCACCAAATATTTTCAAACTTAATAAAATTGATGAAATACTATTATTGAAATTTTGATTGCTATTTTCAAATAGTTTTCATTTATTCCTTGAGAAGTGACATTTTGGGAAGAGACTGTCATAAATTATAATGTGAAAGCTGAGGTTAACTTATATTAGTTTAAAAACATATCAAAGTTAATATTAAAAGAACAGCACATGGTCTTCGAGTAGTTTAATTTTCATTACTTGCCTTATAACTTGAAAGAAAATAAATGAGCAGTATATTACTTTTCACTACACTTTCTTTTAAAGTTGCTATGGTTGAAAGAAAGCTCTACAGGATTTTAAAGCAATCTGAGTCAGTCTCCAGGCAGAGAGTGATATGGATTCAGTACTCTTTTGATGAGCTTCCAGATATCGATAATTCAATAGGCGTATTTTTTCAAAGAAGGTGTCAGAGAGTTTCTACTTGATAGACATTTCCGTCCACCTTTAGTAAAGTGCAGCTATAATGGGGTAAGCATTACTTGAGTAGAAAAATATTAAAATGCCAAAATAGCTATAGCAGTAAAAACATGAATAATCATAAACAAAGACAGAACCTAAAACATTGTCATATAATGACAGGGACTAAAATTCCAGAGTTCAAGACCACATATCAGAATATAAAAAAGTGAGAGGAGATGTCAGTTATATGTAGTTTGAAATGTCATGATTATAAGAGTATACTAATAAAAGATCCTATGGGAAGACACTGCAAATAATTACCTGTGGCAGTCCTCAACCTGAGGTGGCCCTCCCCTCTACGGCAGGGGAGGAGATGAGAAAAGATGAGGGCAAGTTTTAGTGTCACAATGACTAAGCAGTACTTCCGGCAACCAAATGGGAAAAACCAGGGATGACAAACATCCCACACTGTGTAAACTAGTCCTGCACAGTAAGAGAACTGTGCCACTCAAATGCCAACAGTGCCCCCGGAGAAAGACAGCGGTGCACCAGGAGGCTACGTGAACCGGTTGGTCTAGAAACATTATCTCTAGGCACTGAAGAACAGGCGAAACAAGACTACGCAAGAAGAGACTCCAGTAGTTCTCTCCGAGCACTCAATCTGTGATAACACCTGGCTCTAGAGTAATCTTCTGTATTACTTATCTGAATAAATGAGAACATCCCACAATCAGGTGATAAAGAGATGAGATATACTTTTAAAAGATCTTACAATCTGCTAATTTTATCAAAATGTTGAAGAATTGGTAGAAGGCTGTCATTGAAGTAGGGACGCCAAAGCAAGCTTGGAATGTGGATAAGACCACGGGTGGGGAAAATGTAGGTAACATTTCTCCCAGAGCATTCATGCATACATAACATTTAACATTTGACTTAGCTAAAGCTTTTTATTTTAAAAAGCAAAACAGAAAAAAGGATAGAAATAATACAGAATTTCAAAAACAAAACGAAACAATAGTAAGAAATCAACACTAGTTAATACAGTCCATGTCGTTATCTTAGAAGTAGCTGTTCAGGTTACAAGATCTAGGCATAAAAAATGATCAAAACAATCAAACAGGGACAGCACAAACTGTTCTAAAACATACATAAGTTTGTGATTTTGTACAGTCTTTGCCTTAGAAGAGGAACCTAAATTAATGAAGAACAAAAAATGATTTTCACCATTTTTGATCCTAGCACTGAATCTCCCACACATCAGGACCAAGGACAGACAGACCCCTGGAGGTCTAAACTCAATACTTAGTTTTTATTGAGTTCACACAGTGCTGTTGTTTCCTTCAGAGCACGATGTACTCAAAATATCTCTGTACATTGATGTCACAAGTTTTTGTTGAACAGTCAATTATTATCACTAAATATTGAGTTGAGCTACAAAACAGCTGCTAATACATCTCCTTTTATGTAACTTTTCTTCTTTAAGTTAATAGCTTCATTCTTCTGTTGACTTTTCTATATGGCTGTAACTAAATCTACTCATTTAACACTTTTCTTTGTGTGGTTAGACACGTATGATAATGTCTCATCATTCAGAACCCTTCACTGTGTAGCTCTAATTTGCATTTTTAATCTAAACTTCCACACAGCTGTAACCTCAAGCCTTCCCTTCACCATTAATCTGGGAATTTCACTAGGATCTCTCGTTAATGGACAATCCCTGATTCCTGGATGATACATTTTCCATTTTGGTTTACTCCTTCATTTAATGTTGAATCTCTATTAATTTCTTCAACAAGAAAGAGTGGGAAAAAACGCTGTGAATTGGAATATTTTTCCTGTATCATGAAACTTGCAGAATAATTTGGTAATTAATAGAATCTGACATTGGTAATTATTTTCTCGCATAATTAAAAGATATCACTCCATTACTTTCTTGTTTAAAATTTTACTACTGAGAAGTCTGATGACATTCTGATTCTTGTTCTTTTGTGGCTTTTTTCATTCTGGGAGATTCTGCAATTCAAAACAATTCGCTGTTCTAAAATTTCAAATTTATTTTCCCTGGATATATTTGTTATTCGTTGCCTTGAGCATTCAACAAAACACCGAGTTCCGGAAAAGTTATTCCTTTTTATTATTTCTTTAATACATTTTCTCTTTCTTCTTTTCCTTTCTCTTTATTAGCCAGATGTTGGGCCTCATTGGTTATTGTTTAAAACTGTGAAGGGCCTGCAGTTCTACCCTACTTAGGGTACATTTTCGTGGATGCTGGCAAAAGACACGAGACTCAGGTCAGAGACAAAGGACTTCAGTATTCACAGCAGCCTAAATCTCGGGAGTGCAGCAGTTCCCCTCTGCCCTCCAAGTCCCACCATGGAGTGGTGGCCCAGGCAGAAGCTATGCACACTGTGGATTTACGTAACAGACAAGGCCCAACAAGAGGAAGTCCTAAACCTTCTATACAAGGCTACATGAACCTGCCTACCCTTTGGTTTAAGGAATGGCATTATCGTGTTATACTGGATAGCAAAGAAGCTGCCCGTTACCCCAGAGAACTGCTGTCTCTGTCTCAAAAGGGGTTCACTGTACAGTTGTCTTTGACGAGATGATCTAGAACAAAAGGCTGTTGGTACCTCTGTTCATAAAGCGCACAGAATGTGGGAGACCCATGGAGAACTGGGAGAACACAGCGCATTTCCAATTTCCTGTCTGTCCTTTTATTCCACCTTTGGTGGTTTCCTCAGCATTGGCTTCAAACCCTTCTATTGAAATTGTTCTCTGCATTCACAGTTTCAATTTCCAAGAGCTTATGCTTGTGTTTTGAATATTTCTTTTTTGTATGGCATGCTGTTTCATAAATACCTTCCCATTTCTCTCTATTCTTTTTATTATTATTATTACCATTATTGATGATGATGATGTTTCTGTTCCTGGTGTTGTGTTTGTTAAGTTCTGTTTCCAATTTGCATATTCGGATCTTTGTCTTTCATAATGAATACATTTCCCAAAAGTCTTACTATTGTTGTATCTTCACAATTAAACAGCCAGTAAAAAAAGTGATCATTAGCTTGTCATACATTAGCAGTATTTATCACCTCCTGAGTGTATGAATGGGTGAGCAGACCGGAAATTGGCTATTAAACTGCAAATTTTCAAGTGCACTCTTTTTTTCTGGTGTTGGCAATTGGACGATTTTTGTGTAATCTATAAATTTAAATAGGACTCATTTTTTTCCATCTGTTATAAAGCAAGACTATATGTAGCATCCTTCCATCAACAAACAGTGAATTGTATCAACATCATTTATTAATTCATTATTTTCTCATCGATCTGTGCTGTTGCTGTCACATACATAATCCATATCATATTAAGGATTCTAGATCATGTAATCTACCCCAATTCTACACATTCTGCTCATATACAATATATATCCTGCTCAATATATTCTCAAATCAGTCTCAGCCTCTATATCTAAAAACTACTGCCCTGAAATACTTTAATATCTGCCGAGGATGACTGAAATTGATCCTTGATACAAATAAATAAACAAACAAATAAATAAAAAGACATGCCTGACAAGGCAGGACTAAAGAAAAAAACCAGCTAAATCACACACACACACACACACACACACACACGCATGTACATAAATCATTACCTTTTCAGTTCTTATATCTGTATTTGAGACTAATATGTATTACTAACTATATACATACTTTTCTTTTTAAAATACTTGTATCCGATTATTTTTACATCATTGACACTTTATAATCCAATAAACTTTACATGGTGCTAATCAACCTTTTCTTTACAAATTAAAGTCAAATAAACCTATCAGTGGCACAAAACAATGTTGTCTGCTCCATCTGCCAGTGATTATTTTTACAAGTAAATATACCAACTTTCGGGTCAGGGATTTAGCTCAGCAGCACAAGTGCCTGCGTGGCATGCGCAAGGTTGTGAGTTCAATCCCTGGTACCAAAAAAAAAAAAAAAAACAAAACCCAACTTTCTATAAAATACCTTATTATATTCAAACATTCTAAATCTTAATTCAAAATTTAAGCAATTTTTAAAAGTAATTTAATTTTCAAATTAACATCTGCAAAGTAAATGTACAGTTTACTTATATGGAAAAATCATCTGCTTGTCCATACATTTTTCTCAATGAGATATTTCTATACCTTCCTTCCCAGTAAACAGATAAAAAACACAACATCTTTAATGAGAAATTATCAACATAAGCAAGCAAAGTTAACCAAACTGCTTTCGTTGCATGCATTTTTCTGCTATTTCTTCTAAGTCCTATAATAGTCAAGGTCCTAGTAAGTTTAATAAATCTTTAAAAGGATTAGTTATACTTTCATGTATAGTAATGCTTCTTACCTAAATGATTGCAATTTATACTTCCTATGAGTTGTACCTTTTTATTCTGTTGCAAAACCACTAGATTGCCTAAATTGCTAATATAATGAATGCTATAATTTGCCTACCTTCTCAGAAATGTTTAATAAACACTATCATTGTTAGCTAAGAAAGGCACCTGAATACCATAAGCAGCTCTGTCTGCAAGTTCTTTGATGACCATTATAGATTCTTTAACTCTCTTCTCAGTTTGGAAGAAGTCTAAATTCGACAATCAATGGTTTGCAGGATAATCTGATCCTGCATCTACCACACATCAGATATTCCATTTAATTCACTTTTCAACAGAAATCACCAACTTTTGGGAAGAAGTCACACCACACTGACTTGCAGGAATGAAATATAAGGAAGTGTGAGAGGAAAAGAAGAAAAGAAAGTGAGGAAGAAGATCAAAGAGGGGAGGAAAGATAGAAAAAGAATGACAAAAACAAGGCACTGGTCTCCCCCATTACTACTCTGTTCTCTTCCTCTAACTTTATCAGAGTTCTGAAACCTCGTACAGAGAAGTGACAGCTTGTTTGCTGTTTTTGCACGACCATTATATTTTAACAGACCTGCTATGCACAACATAGCAGGGTTTATGGAGAGATTACCATTGGAAGCATAAAATGTAACAGTTTAGCTCAGGGAGGAGCACTCTGAAACCCTCAGGGCCATGAAGCCATGTGAACTTTTTACCTGGGCTATGATTCTGTCGTTCTCAGAGGAAGGAGAAGAGGGGGAAACCTGTGGGTTTGAGTGACTCTATATAGAAGTGACTAGTTGGAATTTTCTTCCATCGGGCGTACACAGGAGAAGGGAAAAGAGAGTTACTTGACAAGAAAATAAATCCAGTTATTAAAAAAGATAGAAAAATACACATTTGTCCAACGGAGTGTGGCTTCTGGAAATCATATACACCGTATCAGCTGCGCTGAGAAACTTACATTGTTCCCAGCTTGTTGTGGCCACAGTCAGGCTGCTATAAATATCACTATTCTGAGAGTCTCATATGTTAATACTTTCATTTTAAAAAGTATTTGTTAATACTTTTTATAGGTATGGATTACAGTCTCATGAGTGGAACCATTAGTTAAAGAGCTTGGTATATATTAAATGAGAAGAAATATTACCAAATGACCTTCTAGGAAGAAAGGAAAAGTTCATAATTCTACTAACCGTGTACACAAGCACCCTCTCCTAGCATCTTTCCCAGAAATAGGTGATTGTAATTTTTAAAAATCTTTATTGAGATATAATAACATACCATAAAAGGCAGCCCTTTAAAGTCTACAATCCAGCAGTTTTGGAATGCCAGAGTACACGACAACCACCATTAAGTTCTGAACACTTTGATCACTCTGCAGAAGAAACCCTGCCTCATCAGCACTGCATATCCTTCCCCCCTCATTCCAGACCTAGCAGCCATTAATCTCCTTGCTGTCTCTGTGGGTTCTTCTACCTTGGATATTCCATGTAAATGGAATCATACAATACAGGGATTTCTGCAATCGGCTCCTTTCACTTAACAGATGCCTCACTGGTCAATAAGTTACATGATTCACCCACGTTGAGGCGTGCAACTGTACTTCACTTCCTTTCATCGCTGAATAATATTCCCTTGTGTGGATATGCTGCATCTTATTTATCCACTCACAAGGTGATGAACATTGGGCTGTTTCCACTTTCCAGCTACTGAAAATAATGCTGCAGTGAACACTCATTTTTCACTGGGTGTGTGTTTTCATATCTCTTGGGTATATATCTGTGTTGGAATTGCTGGGTCATATGACAACTCCATGTTTAATCTTTTTGGGAAGTGTCAAACTGAGTTTCAAAGTAGGACTTCAATTATGCCAGTTTGATGGGCAATAAAAAATTTCACTGAAATTTTAATGTGCACTTTACTGACTTTCAGGCTCTTTACCTCACTGGCCATTTTCATTTTGTTCATTTTTTTTTCTAAATTGCTTTTCATCTCTTGTCTTCTCTTTCGGTTGAGCTGGGTTGCTGTTGTTATTGTTTATTTTTTGTTTAGAGGTTTTTGTCTTTTCTAAAACTCCAGGAATTCTTTGTATATTGTAGACATTAGTGAGTTTACTGTTATCTCCTTTACAAACACTGTCTTGATTTTAACATTTGTCTTCTAACTTGTGGGTTCCTGTGTCATGTAACACATTCCATTTTATGGTGCTGGACATATCCTCTGGGTTTTTGTGTTCATTAAAAGGTTCTTCCCTACTTCGAGACTACTTACACAGTAGCCTAAATGTTCTTCAAAGGTTTATTTATTTAACATTATACCTTCAATATACAAGACTTACACATAGCATGAAATAGGGTGAGCTGCTTTTGTACTGAAATAAAATATATATTAAGTTATCAAATATTTTTCTGCATTCTGTTTTATAGCATCTTTTGAGCAATCGGTCAGGATTGTATGTTGCTTATAAAATCAACTGAGTGAACTTTGACACTTAAATATAATTAGAATAGAAAAAATCCCAATGTATTATACACAGTGAGGGTAAATATATCAGGGAAACTTTATTTCTATTTTTAATACACACATGCATATCAAGGGTCATTATCATGTAAAATATAATTGATCCCGTGAATTAAAACTCAATAAAGTTTC
>RJWT010043844.1:0-11907 GCA_004365215.1 Cuniculus paca
CCCAGAAAGACAGGAGCTCTGCGACCCTCCAACTCCTTACACTTAAAGGGATCTATCTCAAGTCAGTTTGAAAATAACCTTTAGCTTTATTTATTTATTTATTTATTTATTTTTAAATCAAGGAGCTGCTGATGGCAGAGACTGATTATAATGGGAAAGAATGGCCGTAAACACCTTGTCTAGAAAGTGAAACTAAAAGCAGCAGCATAGGGACGTTTGGAATCCTGAAAATGAAAGGTACAGGGAAACTCTTCTACACTTTTCCATTTAAGAATGGGAAGGGGAAAGCAGGCAAGCCAAATCAGTAATATATACAACCAAGAAACGTGTGCCCTGCAGGAAATCCAAGGCAAACAAACCCTTCAACAGCCAGCCCGCCGTGAGGATCAGCACCGACTGCGTATCTCACTTCAGATAGGAAGGCAAGTCCTCACAGTACTTTTGCTTTAAAATCGTCACTGTACGCTAATCATGCAGCGACTGTTTGCTCTGAAGAACAAGGCTGTTCCCTCCTAGACCACCGCTTTGTTTGTACAGCAGTGGGCAGCGCCTGCCTGGCAGATGTGGGGCCCTAGGTTTGCTTGCCAGCACTCTTCTCCCTGAAGTCAAAAGATAGTGAAGAAGCTAAATACATAGACAGATAAATGCTACTTTTTAGACATAATTTCACATTTTTCTTTTCATATAATTATTAATCTGTGATTATAATAAAGATCATAAGAGAAATATATTTCATATATGCCCCGGAAAATGTATCATTACTAAGTTTTAAACTCGTTATTTCATAAATTTCAAAGTAATGCTGTCTGAAAATATTGAAACCAATTACATTTTAAAGTTACTATGATCTCATTTAAATATTTGCATTGAATCACAGACTTCTAGGGTCAGTAGGAATTTTTAAGACCTTCAAGTTCTTCTTCAAAAGTGACTCATTCCTATCCTGTCCCCTCAACCCATTGCCCCTTATCCTCAGCAGGTTTTTTTCAATCCTCAGCAATTCCAGGAAATCTTCAGTAAATGCTCATTTTAATGAAACTGAGCTCAGAAAAAAAACCCAAAAAAACCCAAAAAAAACAAACTTGCTCGTGACTATGCAACTAGTAAAATGATTCAAACCTAAGGCAATCGGATTCCAAAACCTGAGCTCATAAACATTCTGCTGTATGCCATTTCTCAATTCAAATATAATTGTAATCTACAGGTTCAGCTTTATGATAATTGTTTGATGACATAATTCTCTGTTGTGCTGGTGACTGACTTTGATGGTAGCAACAAAAACATTTTTGTTGGGAAACATAATTGGTCTTAAAAAGCTTTGTTCACACACTCCCCCCATCTAGTGCCAGGCACGAATAAGACCAAGTCTCGACCTTAAAAACCCTGCACCTAGTAAGGGAGGCTTCCTATGCTTTATTTTTTAAATTAAGAATCCTGGGTTTTCTTTGTAGAGGAAGGCTATTGGAAAAAAATAGCCACGTGGGTCCAGAGTCTAGCACTTTTCAGTTTCCTCCCAGACATGCTGGCTGCTGTGGTGGAGGCAGACATGAGACAGGGGGCAGTCTTTCAATTAGCCCCTCTCCTACCTCGATCCACCCCCTCGGAGGACCTTGTCACCTCTCCTTGCTGAGCACTGGGATTGTACACAACGACCAGCCTTGAAGATGATCCTGCATCTTAATCCAGGACCACTTCAATCTGCTTTTCCCTAGCTGTTCTTTATCTGTGCAGTTAGGTCTTTTAAAACCTCTCTACATCACTTTAGAGGGGTTATGTCAGGATGTTCAACAAATGCTGCATGTTCCTTTTTTAATTTTCTATTTTAAAGAGAATAAAACCCAACAAAAGAAAACATTATAAAGCCAATCAAAACAAAACAGTGAAAGTGATACAGAACCTCAAAATAGAATAGGAAATGAACCATTGCTACCATAATGCCTCTTGTTATCTTCAATGTTGCTGCCCATACCATCAGACATAAGAAAATCAAAGAACAGAACAGAATAAAACCAATCAAAACAAAACAGTGAATAAAACAGAACAATAAAATGGAGCAAAACAAAACAGTGCGAACGATATTGGATTTCAAAAACAAGACAGAAGAAAGTCCCCCATAGCTGCTATAGTGCACAGTGTTATCCTCTACATAGATTCTCAGATTACCGGCTTTAGGTCTGCAAAGTCAATCTAACAATACAAGCATTAAGCTGTGTTTGCACCTCAGTTGCCATCAACTCAGTCTGTGCTCCTCTGAATCCGCTGGCTGCTTGGGGGGGAGGGGTGGCTCAGCTCTTCTGTCTCCCAGCCCAAGCACTGGCTGGCTCAAAGGAAGGGCACTTCCTGTTTCTCCTCCCAGCCCACAGTTACTACTGGCTCTCGGGAAGGGCGCATCTTGTTTCTCCAGTGTTGCCTGTTTCAATCTTGCTCTTTTGGAGGACTTTTTTTTTTTTTTTAATGTATTAAGGCCTTTCATGTTTAACAATGTTTCCAATTTTTCCTCAAAATTAATTCTATACCCAACTAGTCATTAAGGTTTAAATAATGTTTAAATTACATTTTGTAATTAGAGCTGATGATGTATGTGCACACATGTACTTTAAAGTCCTATGGCTGAATACTTTCAATTTTTAAAAATTGGACAAAACAAATGAACCATGAAGTCAAAACATGGCTTTGGAAAAAAGAGCATAACCTCCTCCAACAAAGACTAATTGGGTGTAAACAACTTACAGAAATGAAATCTTAACTGGTTGACATTTTGTATTACTTCAAGTGCTGATGGTTAGAAAGAATAAAATGAATCCTGGCTGAAATAATTAAAGCCTGAGGGGGAAAGAGCCAGGGTGAAGCAGTGCAGACAGGAGTCATAACTTACTCAGCTTCGACAGCGGCTCCAGGGCTGGAAGACCCTTCACACAGATTCACGGCATACCTGGATGCGGCAGGGATATAAACCTGTGACCGTGCTTAAACAGAGGAAAGCAAGGCTCGTGGACAGGCCGAGCGGCCGCAGCCCCAGCGCCGGAAGTGGAAGCAGCGGGCCGAGCTTGCCACCTGCCTGCCGCCTCCTGAAGATTTCAGGTTCCCTGTGATGCAGCCGAGGGAGGGAGGGAGAGCTGAAGGGGACTCAGCTGAGACCAAGAAAGGAGGGGCCTCGGGACCCTCCCTGCCCAGGTTTCCCCCCCCAAGGCCCTTTGCTAGTTTTTTCTTATATAAATTTTATCTTTTAGAACAGTTTTAGGTCAACAAAAAAACTATGACGATAGAATAGAGTTCCTGAATGCCGCGTGCTTAACACCTCGCACTATCTGGTGTGGCTGCCACGGTGAATGAGCCAATACCGCTGCAGCACTGCGAGTACTGCCCTGAAGTCTTCTCTGTTCAGATCTCAGTTTTACTGAATGTCCTTCTTCTACGTTAGGATCCCACCCAAGTTGCCACATTGTGTTTAAGATTAGCAAACAAATATAGTGAAGCTTACCTCGATTCTTGCTTCTGTACATTTTACTTTTTGTACCATGACTGTTTTCAGTAGCATGCTTGGTTATTTTAGTAAGTGGTCCCCAATTTTTCCTTACAGAATTTTAAAAGAAGTGCAGAGTTTTTCTTTGGATCCCAGAATAACCCCCGCCTCACAGTCTGGCCGCAGACCGCAGCAATAGCCCCAGAAGCACTAATCATGCTCGCCTTGATTGTTGGCCTGGCAGGAGGAAGGAACCAGCTTATTACGGGTTGACTTAAAAGAGGTAATGGAAGGCTGGCAACCCCTGTGCTCCTAGTTATCCATTTCTCTAAAGATCATCCACCAAATGGCAAGACAGATCTTAAAACGATTCATATTTCAGTATGGAGTATTTCTTGAATTGGGGGAAATGAGGACAGAGGAAAGAAGATCCCTTGCTGTCCTATGGCTTTCCTTTCCCAGGGTGACCCTCAGTGCTGGCACTTCCCATCATTCTACCTAGGAAACACAAGCTTGGTGTATGTTGTGGATTGTTACAGACCTGATCTTTCTGTTTTTTGCTCAGCGAATTTTCTTATCTCCCCTCTTCTGATGATAAATCCTGTCCACCTGTTCTTACAACTCAGTTCACCTCAGCACAGAACTAAAAGCATCTTATATACAGTGCATTACTTATCTCCCCCACCAGCCCTCTTGTCCCATTACCCGGGCGGCCAACGCAGGAGAATTGAGTTGTTCAAGCCTGGCCTGGGCAACTCGGTGACTTAGTAAGACCCTGTCTCAAATTAAAAGATTAAAAAGAGGGCTGGGGACACAGCTCAGGGTGAAGGCCCTGGGTGCAATACTCAGTACTAGGGAACGAAAGAAACCCAAGTAACAAAAGTAGTGTTGAAAGAGGCACGAGCAACTGGAACCATGATACACTGCTGGGGATAATGTAATTTGGCAGAGTATTTTGGAAACCTATCTGGCAACATGCACTAAAGCCAGCTTATATGTACCTGTGCTTCACCAATTCACCTAGCAGAAATCTGCGCTGCACACCCTAGTGCCTGCTGCAACATCCAGAACTGGGAAAACGCCCGGGAGCAGCACGCTGGGTAAATATTCTGCGGTATATCCACGCCGGAATACCACACGGCACAGAGATGAGCAATCTGCAGCCAGCAGAGCAGGCGTCACCTCTTGGACCACCACCAGCGGCAGCCTGACTCTGCCCACACAGCTTGACAGCGGGTCCTTCCAGTAGAAGCCAGCGGCCCTGCCTGTGGGGAGGAATGCCTGGAAGGACAGATGTGGTTTTGGGGGCTGCTCATATTGTGTCCTTTTTTATTACTACATGTTTGCAGTACATAATGTTTATACTCCTTGTGTGGCATTGGTACATGTGCCAAACACATCTTGACTCCTTTTTACATACCCTTCCCCATCCTTAGGTCCCCTTCTCCTTTGAGAAAGATCTAACTCCCTACTTTCTATTACCTACCCCTTATTTTGTTCTTTACTTATCACATGGATGTGTCTGATTTATCTCACTTAATATTAAGGTGTCAAGTTGCATCTGTTTTCCCACGGATGATTCGTTTATCTGTGTATACAGTAGCATAGAACTGCACTGAGTGTAGATTCTTTGTTTTCTTTATCCGTTCAACCTGTAATGGACATGTAGGCTGCTTCCAAGATTTAGCTGTTACGAATTGTGCTGCTAGAAACATGGGTAGGCATGTGTCACTGTCATATGATGTCTTTAATTCTTGCAGGCAGGTACCTAGAAGAGGAATAGCTGGGTTAAACGTAATTTCTATTTTTAGAGTTTTCAGGAATCTCCATATCGATTTCTATAGTGGTTCTGCTAGTTTACATTTTACCAGCAGTGTAGAAGGGTTTCTTTCTCCCCACAACCTCCCCAGCATTTATTCTTTGATTTCATGATAATGGCTATCCTTTCTGGAGTATCATGGGATCTCAATGTCGTTTTCATGTGCAATTTTCTAATGGTCAGAGATGTTGAGCATTTCTTCATGTCTGTATTGGTCAGTGTACTTCTTCTGTGCAGTGTCTATTCATTTGACTTGTCCATACTTGATTGCATCTTTTATTTATTTTAGTTTGGTTTCAGGCTGGTCTTGAACTCACTGTGTAGCCCAGGGTGGCCTCAAACTCATGGCAATCCTCCTGCCTCAGCCTCCGAAGTGCTGGGATTACAGGTGTGCACCACCAGGCCAGAAGCAGCCTTTTTAAAATTTAATATGATTACATTTGTTGATTCTTGGTGCTATTTCCTGTGAAGTGAGGTTGTGTTCACAAAGTCCTTGCCTATGGCTTCAAGAGTTTTGCATGGTTTATTTTCCAGCAGGTTAAGTATTTGTTTTAACAGTTAGATCTCTGAGCCATTTTAGTTTTAGTTCCATACATGGTGAGAGACAGGGGTCTGGATTCAATCTCCTGCATGTGGACAGCCAGTTTCCCCAGGGCCATGTGTTAAAGACATTATCCTTCCTCCAGTGTATATGTTTGGCCCTTTTGTCAAAGCTCAGGTAGAAGATTGTGGCTGCAACCTCGATTCCTTTCCATTGACTTCCTTCCGGTATCTTGTTGATGAGTTTTGAATTTCTATTCATTAAAGGTCTATAGCTTGATTTTTTGGTTGAATCCTTGTCTGGTTTGGAATCAGGGCAATGATAGCTTCCAGGAATGATTTTAGGAGTGCTCTTTCCTTTTCAGTTTTATTAAAGAGCTTGAGGACTATTGCTGTTAGACCCTTCCTGAAGTTTTTGCAGAATTCAGCGATGAATCTATCTACAGCTGTGGTTTTCTTAGTAGCTTTTTTTTTTTAATTACTGCTTCAATTTCATTGCCTGTTCTTACTTAGGGTTTTTAAACCTTCTCATTTGGTTCTGGTAATTCACATAGATCTGGAATCTATTCGGTTCTGCTGAATTCTAGAATTTATTGGCATACAGTTTTGTGAAGTTGTAGTTAATAATCCTTTTTAATTTTGGCAGTGTCCATCGTGATTTCATTTTTTTTCATTTCTAATCGTATTGAGTCTTTTCCCTCCTTTTTTTGGTTAGATTGGCTAAAAGTTTATTTTGTTTATTCTTTTGAAGAACCAACTCTTCAACTCACTGATTCTTTGTATTGTTTTTTGGTCCCAATTTCACTGAACCTACTAGACCTCTCTAATTTCTTTCTTTGTATTAGTTTTGGGTTTGGGTTACTCTTGTTTGTAAAGGACTCTGACGTACATTGTTAGGTTATTTACTTGGGCTCACTCTGCTTTTGTAATGGGGGCATTCACAGATTGTGTTCCAGAGGTTACGGTATGAGTACTGGTATCATTCAGTTCTAGAAATTGTCTTATTTCTTCTTTGACTTTTTTCTTTGATTTCTTCTAAACCTGTTTATTTCTGAGTGTACTGTTTAATTTCTATACATTTGCACAATATCTGTGTTTTGTCACTGATTTCTAGTTTCACTGCACCATGATTTGGTAATATGCATGGTATAACTTAAATTTTTACATTTGAGTTTGCTTATTGTTAATATGTGGTCTATTTTGGAGAACGTTCCATGTGCTGTTGAGAAGAATGTGTATTCTGCTGTTGGATAAAATACTCTGTGTGTGTCTATGTGTGTGTATAATATATATGTATTTTTTGCACCAGGAATCAAACTCAGGACCTTGCACTTGCCAGGCAGGTGCTGTGTCACTGAGCTATATCCTAGCTGTATATATCTATTAAACCCATTTGTTTGAAGATTTTGGTCAACTCTGATATATATATATATATTTTTTTTTTCGCCTAATTCATTTGTCTATTTGTGATAATGGATACTGAGTTCCCTTGCTATAGTTGTGCATACGCTTATCTGGTCTTTTATGTCCAGTAGTGCTTGTTTTATGAAGTTTGGTAAACTGTTGTTCAGTGCGTATATGTTAATCATTGTTACTGCTTCCCGTTAGATTGTTCTGTTAACCAATATGTACTGACCTTCTTTGCCTGTTTTGATCGGTTCTGGCTTAGCGTCTGCTTTGTCTGAATACAGGATAGCTACACCTGCTTTTTGGGGGGTTCCTGTTGCATGGAATACTGTTTTCCATCCTTTGATTTTTAGTCTATGTTTTTTCATAGGTTGAATATATTCCTTGAACACATCATATCATTGGAGCTTTCTCTTTTTCTTTTCTTTTTCTGTTTCTTAATACATTCTGCCAGTCTGTTTCTTTCAATTAGGGAGTTGAGGCTACTCCCACTGAGAGTTAGTACCGATAAGTACTGACTTACTCCTAACACTGCTTCTACCCCCTTCCCTATTATTCCCTTCTACTTAACTACTCACCCTATCCGGTATGTTCATTCTGTCAGACTTTTTGTCATTGTCAGCTTCCTTCTTTCTAGGATATCCTTGAGAACTTTTTTGCAGCACGAGTTGCTGGTCAGGAATTTTTTTAGGTGATCTTTATCATGAAAACATCTTATTTCTCCAATAATTTTGATAGTTTTTCAGGATATATCAGACTAAGTTGGAAACTGTTTTCTTTTAGGGCATGAAACACTTCACTCTAAGCTCCCCTGGCCTTTCAGGTTTGTGTTGAGAAATGTGCCATAATTCCAATGAATCACTTTTACAAGTGATTCATTGCGCTTCTGTGACTACTTTTAAGATGCTATTCTTGTGCTGTACTTCTGGGATCTTGATTATGATGTGTCATGGAAAAGTTCTTTTTTGACTGTGACTATCTGGGATTATATTTGCCTCACTTTAAATTCGCTTCCCATATTTGAACAGTTTGCTGCTATTATTTCTAGTAAATAATAGTTTGTTAGTAAACAGGTTTTCTGTGCCATGTGTGCTGTCTTCTAATTTTTCACTAATTCCAATTAACATTAGATTAGTCTTCTTTGCATCATCTTAGAGCCACTAAATCCATTTTGCATCATCTAGGAGCCACTAAATCCATTATGTTTAAAGTATCTCTCATTAATTGGTCACTGACAACAGCCCTGTCTTCTATCTAGTTCTGACATTCTTTCCTTGCATTGGTCATTTCTGCTGCCTATACTTTTAATAGAATTTTTAATCTCTTAATTTCTATTTGGAGCTTTTGTATGGATCTAATTTCTTTCTATGCGGATCATTCATGTTTTACATAGCTCTGCTAGCTTTTTATTAGTGTCTTCTACAGACTTGCTGATTGTTTTATTTGCCCCAATATCTGTAGACTTAGATCCTCTGTGAGCTTCCCAAATGCCTTATTGATCTGTTTTATCATCTTGCCTGGTATCACTTTGAGTAACTCTGGTGTGTGGCTTTTGGTTTCCTCCCCTTTGATGCCCCATAGATCAGCTCTGGGTGAAATATTTGCAATCATTTTCTTGGCTCCTTTTCGTCTTCCTCTTCTCCTTCCTTCCTTCTTTTCTTCCTTCCTTCCTTCCTTCCTTCCTTCCTTCCTTCCTTCCTTCCTTCCTTCCTTCCGAGTGTTGAGGCTTTTGTGTTGACTATAGTGGAAAGCTTTGCTTTGAGTATGGAGACCTCTTTAATTCCTACTTTGCCATGGGTGTGGCTAACTAGTGGCCTTTGCCAGCATGTCCCAGGATTCGTCCACATCTGTTTACTTGGGAGGGGGTGTTGTAGTGTATTTGTCCTGGTATCCAGTTCTCCAGGAAAGGGTCACATTACTGTTAATGACTACAAGGCAATCTAGAGAGTGGGAGGCCAAAAAAGCCCAGTTAATAGCAACAGCTGTATCATTTTGGCTACGGTATAAAATAGGCATCAAGTATAGGATCAAATACAAACTAAGTATTGACAAACCCTATGGACCAATAATGTACCACCCTTAACCATAGCAAAGGATGTATAATTATAGTATGAACACTAAGACAAACTAAATATTGACCCACTGTTGACCTACTGTAAATCTCTACTAAGGGGAACAATGTTACCTCTACTAACAATAGAAGAGTATTCAACAGCAGTAGCATAAAGTTAACTAGCTTTCCAGAGAGCTGTACAGTTTAGTAGTAATACTAGCAAATGTAGAGGGGTGGGGAAATGGAGAATGAAAAAAAGTAAAATTTGAAAAATCATCAATGAGAGCTAAGAAGGAAGAGAGGTGAGAGAGGAGGTCTTATTAAGGGATAAAAGGGAAGTACAGGTATTAGTGAACAGTCACAGGAACAAACAAGGAAAAGAATAAAAAGATAAACAGCAAAATTCTGGAAATAAAAGATGAGAGAAAAAAGTGAAAGGGAAAAACAGAAAAGGAGACAAAAGAAACTCAAAGATGTGTAAAGCTCTCAGTCCCCCCAAAAACCCAGTGAAGAAAAAAAAAATAGAAAAATAAAAATAAAGGTTGCATCAAATAAGTTCCTGTATTTTTGGATGGTGGTTTCTTTCCAAGATCTGCAGTCTTGAGATCCAGCCAGTCCTGATTTTGTCCATCCAGCCTTAGGGCCCACGGGTGCTTCACATGCCCTCCCTGCACCAGAGGCCCCACCCTGTCACCCCAGACTGTTGTTACTGTCCAAGCAAAGGTGTGCTCTTGTTCCCGTCGGTGAATGGACGTGGGAGCAGTTCTCTGGTCTCTGCAGGATGTAGGTTGTGGGGCAGGGGTTCAAGTGAACTGCTGGACATAAACTTCAATAGTCGTGGGGTGTGGTTGTTTCTTTCTCTCCCTGGCCGCTGTCCTCAACCAGAAACAGGTCAGTCCTTGCCTCTGCTGTCCCGTGCCCCTTGAAGAGCTGGCTTGGCGTTGGTGGACACATATGTCGGGATGTGCCGCCCTATGGGGTGGGCCTAACTGGTCGTGTCAGGACTGGGCAAGCATCCAGCACGGGCCTGCTTGTCCACAGGGGGCTGGGATGTGCCACACAGTTGGCGTAGGCCTGCTTGTTCCACATTCTGTTTCCTGATCTGGGTGGTAGTTACACAAAATCCTTTTTAAAAAAATTATCAAATTGTATATTTATGATGTATGTCCTGCTCTGTATATCTTTCTTTCTTTCTTTTTGTTTTTTGGAGACAGGGGCTCATTAGGCAGTTCAGGCTGGCTTCAAACTCATGGCAACCTTCCTGCCTCGGCCTCCTGAGTACTGGGATTATAGACGTATGTAACCACATCCAGCTTGTACGTGTGTATATTTCAACAAGGACTTAAAAAATAAAAGATAACATCCTTGACCTCATAAAGGATACAACTTGGTAGAAAAGGCAGACAGTATGCTTATTATTAAGCTGAATTTATAATTAAAAAATTTCACTGTGTAATGAGCACCCCTTCCTCCTCTGCCTGCTTTCCTTCCTTCTCATCTGGAAGCTGTCATCCTGGTGACTTTACCTTCACCCTGTGGGTCTTTCGTTGCTTGGCTGTATCTGTGCTACAGACAGTACCACAAACGCATGATACATTGTGTATAGATTCTCTAGGAATTGGTACAAAGAACATATAATCTACCCTGTTTCCAATGACCTTCTAGATTAAGGCTGGAAATCCACAAGCCTTTCTGAGTTGGCAGTATGGGGGATGCTGTCTTAGGAAGCAGAGACTGTTTTTTTCTTGGGTCAAGATTGATAAACTAGGGCATATCTTTCAATAAGTATGTTTTTGGATCCTCCCCTCCCTGTATCTTATACACAAAGAATTTTGATTTTTTGTGTGTGTGTGCTCTGAAAAATGATTTTGGTGCCTTCTCATTCTTTGGCATTTCAGTGTTACAAAGCCTTAAAGTTATCTGAAAACATGAACCTTTTAATGTTGACTGCCTCTTGGCTTATTTCTACAAAACTTCAAGTGCTTTATATGTCTCCATCTTAATACGCATGGTTTGGCAAAACTAGAATTAGTTGCATCACATTTGAAATGAGTGGTCCAAGAGCTGCGCTTAGAGACGTTGATTACATGAAGATTTTAGTTATAGACATTTATTTTAATGTTTGTAAGCTTCTACTTGTCTTTCAAAATTTTTATTAAAAATTACGTTTGTGCACATGCTGGGAAGATGCTGTCAAGAAGGATAAAAGGAGACTTTTATAGGTAAATGGATGCAACTCGAGACCATACTCATGGGTCGGGGATTTAGCTCAGCGGCATAAGTGCCTGTCTGGCAAGTGCAAGATCGTGAGTTCGATCCCTGGTACAAAGAAAGAAAGACAGAAAGAAAGACAGACAGAAAGAGAGAGAAAGAAAAGACCATACTTATAAGTGAAATAAACCAAATGCACATGTGCAAACATCGTATTATTTCCCTAGTGTGAAAAGCTGAAAGAGTAAGATCCAAAATGTACAACAGATATTATAAAATGGGAAGAAACTGTTCAAATGAAAAGAGAAACTGGCATGGAGGAGAGGAGAAAAGAAGGAAGGGAGAAGGGAAAAAAAAAGACAACATATATATGATAGTTAAGGTGTTTATATTACTAATTTCTCTTAGTTCATT
>RJWT010043845.1:0-11887 GCA_004365215.1 Cuniculus paca
GTCCACCCCACAGAGCTCCAAACCCTCCAAGATGGGCCTGCACTCACACTTCTTTCTCTACTTCACACCAACAGAATCTGCCTCTCCGTGAACCTGTCAAGATAGACTTGCCTTCCGCATTCATAGCACTCATGTTCATACAATCACAGCCAGCAGTGCATGTCTTGGTCATCACTGTAAGGTGTACCTTACTTAATTTTGAGTCACCTAGGGCACCTGACACAAAATCGGGTATATAGTAGGTACTCGGTAAACACTTCCAGAATTACACTAAATAAATAATTGCTGTGCAGCAGGAGGAAATAAATATATGTGAGACAAAGAGAATATATCTCCTCAACTTTTCTACTTCTCAACAAAAAAAATGAGATGATACAAGTCAGAATCCAAAGTTTTATCTTTAGGAATTCTATCAGTGGCATAAATCAGCTGTACCTCTGAATTGCTCTTTAATTATTACAAATGCATTTGTTCCAATGTGTCGTATAAATATGGATGTACCAAGTCTTACACATGTTTTAATTTTCCAGTTTCCTATAAGTTCACATGAAAAATAGGATGCAGATTATTCAAGTTTCCCTGAGGAACCTTTTTTGCAGATGTGTCTCCTAAAGTGTTCTCTTTGGCTAGCTAGTTAGAAATCATGGCATTTGTTCTTAAAATTTTAAATTTTTTCATCATCAAGTATTTTCATTATTTCATTGTTTGTTCAAAGATCTAAATATTGAAGCAAAGGCACTTAACTTGCTGGAGGATAATGCAAGTAAAACTCCTGAAGTCATAGACACAGGGAAGGACTTTCTGAACAGAACCCAAATTGCATAAGAAATAGCACTGAGATTCCACTAACGGGATCATATCAAATTTAAAAGCTTCGGCACAGCAAAGGAAACAATCGACAGAGAAAAAAGGAAACCTACAAAATGAGAAGAAAATTTTTCAGCTATTCCTCAGAGGACCAGTCATATCTAGAATATGCAAAGAACTCAAAAAAATTAGACTACCCAGAATAAAAGACTCAATCAAAAATGGGTAAGTGAAATGAATAGACACTTCTCAGAAGAAGCACAGATGGTCATTCTTAGTATTCAAACATTTAAATAAATAAGTATTTAAGATTAAAAGAATAGTAGAGGCTTTTTTGTGTCTGGTGATAAAAGTTATTTTAAAACGACCTCATCCTATGTGCAAATACTAAAAACAATGCCTATCGAAATTTCATTGAAATATGCCCATTTGCATTTTGTATTGCCTATTCCTGCGACGGACTATTTCAGACTTAAAATGGAAGTGAGCCCACAGTAGCTTCTAACACTTGCCTCTGTTTCACAAACACGGGTGAAAGAGAGGACAAAGCCCTCATCCTTAAAAATGCCAGCTAGAGCAGCACAATCAATATTCCCAACTGTGTGGCCACCAGCCGAAAGGCAAACAAAGGACCCTGGATGGTACGCAAGACAGAGGACGAAAGAACTTAGTCACATTCTTCATCACTGGGACAAAATACCCTCTACCTGCAGCTTAAGAGAGAAAAGGTTGTTTTGGCTCAGTTTGTGTAAGTTTCAGTCCAGATTCTGCTGGCTCCAAGACAAGGTGGCAGAGAGAGGCCTGGTGGGGGTGACTTGCTCAAGGCCTGTCATCCAGGATGCAGAGAGAATGACAGCAGGATCCAGGAAGAAATAAACTTTTCCAGGCCAGATCCCTAGTGACCTACCTGTTCCAACCATCTAGATCCCCGCTCTGAACAGCAAGTCAGCTATAAACTCATGAGGGCACTAATCCGTTGGTGAGGGTCAGCTCCTCACACATTCAAGACTGCTCCTCTGAGTGGGTTGCTCCCCTTGATTTTCATAAAAATTTGATTTGCTGCACAATAAAGCTAACTTGAGGCCCCAGATCCTCTTGTCATTTGGACTCAGATCCAGTCTACTCCCGTGGACCTAGAGTCAGAATATCTAATGGCAGAGCTTCTAAAAACATACTGCTAATGAGACAAACCAGGTTTCACTTAAACTAGAATCAAGTCAGTCTCAGAAATAAAATCTTTCATAGTATTTACTAAACTTATGAAAAACTTGTCTGTATTTGTGTGTCACTTTCATGCCTTTAATGCTCATAATACATCATCTGCAAATAATGATAATTTCACTTCTTCCTTTCCTATCCTTATTCCTTTTATTTCTCTCTCTTGTCTAATTGCTCTGGCTAATGTTTCCAGAACTACATGAACAGGAGTGGTAATAATGGACATCCTTGTCTTGTTCCTGATTTTAGAGTGAAAATTTTCGATTTTTGTCCACTTCATATGATGTTGGCTGTTGATTTGTCATAGATGGCTTTTATCGGATTGAGGTAAAGACCATCTATTCTGATTATATATAGGGTTTTTATCATGAATGAGTGTTGGACTTTGTCAAAAGCTTTTTCTGCATCTGTTGAGATGATCATGTGATTTTTGTCTTTGGCTCTGGTGATATGGCGTATTACATTTATTGATTTGTGTGTGTTGAACCATCCTTGCATTCCTTTGCTTAATTCTCACTTGGTCATGGTGTATATTCTTCTTGATGACTTGCTGCATTCTGTTTGCTAGTCTTTTATTGAGGATTTTTGCATCTATATTCATTAGAGAGATTGGTCTGTAGTTCTCTGTTTTGGTTGTGCCTTTCTCCGGTAAAAGAGTGAAACTCCTAATTAATTTTTTATTGAGTGTTCTTTTACGCATGAGGCATAGATTAGGCATGATCCCATTTAGTCCCCACAGTGCTTCTGCAAGGCAGGCACTGTTATGATCCCACTTTAGTGAGGAGGTTTCTCCACAGAGAGGACTTGGTACCTGGACCCCAGTTGCACTGGGGATGCAGTGCTGGGATCCCAGACCACTATACATGCTACTTTTTGTCTCGAGGCTGGGTTCCAGCAAAGCATGAGTTTCCCTCCACACCCATTCCACAGAAAACAGTAGCTGGCTCAGAACCTCGAGATTCAGAATCTGATACAAGGGGAAGATTTCACATACCTTGTAGCAAACGCCTTGCTGGAGATTAAATTCATTTTTCTCTTTTGTCTCTCTCTCTGTCCATCTCCCTCTCTCTACTCACCGAGAAGTGGTGGAGTCCCAGGTTAGAAGCTCACTGCTGAAGTGCAGGAGGAGGAGAAGCTTGAGGGATGAGCTACTGAACCTACGTGGAGTGCTGGGGAGGGCAGAAGCGGGTAAATGTCACACTGGGACACAGTTCCGACACCGAATCTTTGAATCTTCATCAAGACTTGTTCCCAAGGATGTACCAGAAGTGGGACTGCGTTGATGGTCCACTCCGGTGCAGGCAATGAGCAGAGTCTGTGTAGAACTTAAAAGAGTAAGGAAACCAAGTGAGCTGGGAATGCAGCTCCGTGGTAGGGTGCCTGCCTCGCATGCCTGAGACCCTGGGTTCCATCCACACCATCCCCAGAAACACAGATACAGCTGTCTGCTTCATGTGATGCACAGTCAGTCCCAAACATCAGGTAGGACTGAATACTAACAATTCACTGCATAAGCTCCAAAGCATTACATTTGCATTGCACTGAGATAAACATCATATTCTACATGGCAGCTAATTCAGAGAACTTTCAATCACACACTAGCTCGAGCTAGCGACAGTGGATCCCCTTGGTATTACACACGCAGGTCTTTAAGGAGCAATTTCTTAATAAATGTCAATAGCACAATGGATGTAAAGACAAACAAATAGACCTTGAGTCAGTTTAGTTATGTAACTCAGTGTCCAGCAGTGGATTAAGTGGTGCTGATGCTCACTACTGTTTAGCCAATTTTGTATTTTTGCAAAAGATGAAATACCTCGGATTTCACAGAATGATGGAAATTTAAGATAAAGCCATTGCTAAGATTTTTAGTGGAAATTTTTGGCCTGCAGAGATATTCGCAAGCCTCTAAAGTCGAAATAAAAGAAAAACAAAATGCATAGTATTGACATTTCTGGAATTGTTTTTGTGAAATGGGATCATTCAAGAATTTCTGACAAGTCTTATAACATTTTAGCCCTTTCCTATTTGAGATATCTGCTTCTTCATAAGAAAGAAAAGTTTCTACTTGTAATTTAATTTTAAAAAGTCCTTCAATCAACAATGAGCAAAGATAGATGGACATATCTGACCACAGTGACTCTAAGCATGAATATACAGACAACAATTTTAACAATGTCATTGACAAATTTACAGAAGATAGCCTTCAAAAGCAAATTGAAGTTATCCAAGAGGCATTATGATAGCCACTGCTGTTTTACTATTATCTTGTTTTAAAGTCCTGTATTGCTTTCACTGTTTTGTTTTTATTGGTTTTATTCTGCTCTATTTTGTTTGATTTTATCATGCCTGATGGTATGGGCAGTTATTTTGAAGACAACAAGAGGCATTATGGTAGCTATAATTGATTTCCTTTTATCTTGTTTTGAAGTCATGTACCATGTTCATTGTTTTGTTTTGATTGACGCTATTCTGTTTTATTTCCTTTGGTTTTATTCTCTTTGAAATAAAAAAAAATTCAAAAAATTGAAGTTATCATGTCACTATTAATTACTGTGACATAAAAGGGAAATTTAAAACACATTACTGTAATTAAATGTTTTCATCTGCAGTTCTCTCTTTTTTGTACTGTTATTATTTTATTTAAGTTTTTTAATTTTATTTTTTACTAGCATGATTATACCAATCAAGATCAATTTTGAAATATCAACTACATTTCTTTTCAACTCATATTTTTGTTTCATTTCAGAATTATTACTGGAAATTATTTTGTCACATAAAGGAAAGTTATTAAAGGTTGATTGCTCTGGGTATCAAATATGATAGACATCAAATGTGATAGACATCACATATGATAGGTCCTACACTTTCCATTTGCTGCCTTTGCATAGGCTGAAAGCTCATACCCAGAGAGATTACTTTCCTATATTGGACTCAGTGTGTTTCACTACTATGCAGATGCTGGCTGCAAAGATCCTGGCCACCTTCACAGTGCATCCTAGTAAGTTATAATCCCCTGCCAGGTCTCTGGACATCCAGATGGAGGTAGAAATACAGCTGCAGTTGATTCTTATTACCTCAAGAACACATTCATGCTATTGCATTTGGAACTCTGACCTTAAAGAAAAACTTTTCTCAAACACACAAAGGATGAAAGGGCTAGCTTTAAGTAGGGGTGAACTTGCCTTAGATTTAGTGTCATTTATACTCCATGAATATATTCGAAATGTCTCCTGGGAACTGTAGTGTAGTCACTCATATCTTGTGTGTGTGTGTGTGTGTGTGTATGTTAGTGGATATTAAAACAGGTTCTTTGCACTGAGCATACCCCAGCTTCTTTCTTCTTTTTTAATTTTTATTCATCTATCTATATATTTAGTTAGTTAGCATTTAACTTAGGATCTCTCTGAGTGACCCAGGTTGGGTTCAAACTTTTGAGCCTCTTGCCTTGGCCTACCAGAATTCTGGCATAACAGACATGTGCCATCACATCCAGCTTTCATATATCCTAATTGGAATCTAGAACTTTCTTCTTTTAGGAGCTGGTACTCTCTGGAACAGAAGAGACCAGCTGTGCTGTAAGTCTTAGGAAAACTTCCTCCTCTTCTCTTCCTTTTGTTTATTTTTCCTAGCATTTTGTCACTTTGAGTTGGCTAGGGGATGGTAAGGGGCACACGAGAATCATTAGGGACATTTTACCACATGCACACATCAGTGGATGTGTATTATATTGTCTAGGGACACAAATAAGTAAAGTTTGAACAGCTGTCCTCATTGAGAACAAATGATTCAGAGTATTGTTTTTCAAATCACAGGTCATGACCAATTTGTGAGTCATGAAATTAATTTTTTAGTTGGTGACAAGCGACAGTTTAAAAATAGAACTGATAGCATTTTAAAAATCAGAGCAATTCACTATGACAAGAGAAAATATTGCTTGGGGAGTTTGGGGGAATCGTTTGAAGTGATGTGCGTGTGCACACACATGGCAAACATGAACGTGTGCGTTGGGCAGTTAGGCAGAATAAATGTCCAACTGTGCTGCATGGGCAAAACTATTTAATAGCGTAGACAGAGGGCCAAGAGTAGATGAAAGACTAAGAAATGGTCACGAAAATCATCCTCCTGTCTCTCCAAAGGCACTGAGCACCCACCCATCTTTGCAATGGAGACAAGGGAGCTCCACCTGGCTCCAAGCACATGGCCAGAGCCCCATCCCTTGACTTCTTGAGAAGCTTTACGACAGTGGGAAGAAACTGATGGAAGAAATTCCTGGTCACTCTAAGCACATCCCACAACAAACCCATGTTTGCTCTAAAGCTGTGAGTGACAACATTGTCCCATTCCCTCACTGACTGTCCAGTGTGGGAAATTCCCTAAGACATCCGATGCAAGAATAGCTCCACCTGCCGTGGTAAGTTGGTGCATGTCCTTCCCTTCGGCCGTGACTGCTGGAAGATCCTGAGGCTTCTGAATGTCGACCCTGGTACTCTGTGCAGATTCTGCCTTTCCTTGGTCTGGACTTTCTTTCATGTGTTGGCTGTGTTTATTTCATTCTGACAGCAGATGCCCAAGTTTCTTTTGAACAGAAAAAGGGTTGTATAGAGATTACAAATAACACTCTGCTGGGCAATAAGATTTTCTATAGCTGGAACTGGGTCTTAGACAAGTCAGCACTAATTCAATATTAGGCATATAAAAATATGTGAAAAAAGCAAGCAAAAAGTAAAGAAAACTGAAGTTCAGTGTGGGCTTTTGATGTCTGCTTACCTTGTCAATGATTTTCATCTCTTTTTCTTCCTTTGCTTTTCTTCATTCACGCCTGAATCCTTGCCATGTTGAAGACATCATACTCACTCCCACCAGATGCAAACCTCAGGCCCTACACTCTTTCCTAGAGACAAAAGACAGATGGGGTTATTGGAGAAAAATCAAGAATTAGAAGCTGAGCATTAAAAGACTGAATCATGGAACTTTTTCTAAGGGCCAGAAAAGAAAAGAAAATATCAGTAGGGGACCCCATCCCTTTGCCAGGCAAATTTTTCTCCATAACACTTATAACCTTCTAATGTATTATATCATTTACTTGTTGATTTTATTTCATATTTTTCTATTCCTCCTAACATGTAAACTCGATTGCAATAGGGATTATTTTCCTACTGCTATAGCCAAAGTACCTAGACCTGGTAAGTGCCCAGTTAGCTCCATAATTTACTTGAAACCAATATTCTAGGCTAGTTGAAACCATCAGCAGCCAGTTCACCTCCAGCAACCCTACAACAGCCAGCCTGCATCTTTCAGCCTGTCAAGCATGGACTTGCCTGTTATTTTTAAAAGAAGAGATAATCATGGCTAAGAGTGGAGAATCCTCGTTTGAATAAGATTTTAGTATTTCTCCTTAGCTTTTCTCATGCTTCATTGATTCCCCCAAAGACCCACAAATGAGGCTGTGTTGCTCTTACCCCTAACCTGCGCATGGCCATGAGACCAGCTATTCTCTCTCCCAGTGGCGCTGTGTGCACAGGAGCAGCTGCAAACACAAACACAGCTGTTGGGCTTAATGGACTATTCCTCTGTTTCTCTTCTCCCACATTCCACCCACAAACCAACTGAGGAGATCAAAAAAGTCACTTAAATGGACTAGCATAAAAGCCACCCAATAACTTGGGGCTCTACTCCCCTTTCCCTTCATCGAAAGGACCTGGCACGCAGAGGTAAATAAATGTTCAGTTCATTTTAGAAATTGTCTTGGTTACCTTTCTCTCACTGCTGAGACAAAATACCTGACACCCAAAATTAGGGAAGGAAAGGTTTATTTCTTACAGTTTAGAGGTTTCTGTGCATACCCAGCTGACTCCAAGGCAGTGTGATGAGGGTGAGGGGGCAGCTGTTCATGGCAGCCCACAAGCAGCAAGAGCAAAACAGGGCATAAGACTGGCAAAAGAGAGAGAGCAAATACGCCTTCTTTCGTTCCTTTTATAGTATGTGGGCTCCACCCCTGGACGGGTGCAGCACTCACACCACCAACCCCAGCGCTAATCCCAGTGCTAATCCCAGCACTATAGACAACAACCAACCACAAATGATAGATTCAGTGGCCTCCATGATTGCATGAGGCTTGGGGGGGCCATGTAGACACAAACCATAACAGATGTTCTGTTCACTAAGAAAACAACAGGGCCTTGGGCAAAGCCTGGAAGAGTCTAAGAAAATCTAGGTTCTAGTCACACTGCTGTAACTTCAGGTAAAGTAAATAATCTCTGGGCCTCAAATATCTTTCTGAAGAAAATGTGGATGGTGACCTCCATGACTCCACGCAGTTGCTGTGATGATAAAATTAAACATATGGATGAAAACATAGTAATACAAAATAATTGTACGTGCTAATCATACCTAAAATTATATATAGAAAAGGCACAAAAAACATAAAACATCAAAATACTTTTCTGCCCTCCTGAGTTTGCCAGATGAGTGCTGTAACAACACTATCTATCTATCTATCTATCTACTCCATTTTAAGGAAAATGGAAATGAAGCTTACATACTTTTAATTCACTCAAAATGTATTTATTGAGCACTTCCAAGTCAAGCATTAAAAGTTAAGAAACTTTTCCCAAGGCAACACTAGCAGACAGAAAAACCAAGATTCATACCTAGGTGTCTGAATTCAGAGTCCATGTTAACAAAAATGTTAAAAGTCCCTGGAAATTGTGAGTGGCACTAGAGCTCATTTATGCCCAGCCCTGTACTCCAAACGGGAACAAATTCTGTGAAAAAATTCTTTGCATCATGAATAACTGTGGTGAGGGCACAGTCAAGCTGCTGATGACAATTCCAGGTGAAATAGCTAGTGGGTGGGAAGACAGAGCAGAATCTGTTAATTCGATTTAGCAGTCATTACTGGTCATCCTGGATGAGCCAGGTAATATGTCAGGTAATTGCAGAAGTACAAACTCAAATAAAGTATTTCCCTGCCTCAGAGATACAACAAAGCTAGTGAGAGAGATAGGCATGGAAAAGAACAAAGGCATTAAAGGACACCCAGTGTCTTTAGACCACTTTCCCACTGCTAGTGCAAAATACCCAACACCCACAATTATGAGGAGAACAGGTTTATTTGGCTCATGGTTTCAGAGGATCCAGTCCTTGGTTGGCTGGCTCCAAGGCTGAGGGACCTTGTGCACCAAAGCTGCCTAGTTCGCGGTGGCCAGGAAGTAGAGTAGGGGAAGAGCTCCAAAGAGGAAGCAGCCAGGGGCCAGATATAATATCCACAGTGGCACTGCCAGGCCCCATCCAGACACACCAGAAGTGTGTTTTACTAATCCCCTAGCTGGCTGCCATGCCAATCAATTTGAAAATCCAGCTTAACTGTCATACCTGGAACTCATCCTGGACCAACCTGTTTCTGAGAGCATATGGAGAAGCCGCAGGGTGTAACTTTATGCTTTGTGGTTGCTACTGTTGTTGCTTTCAATGTGTGTGTAAAAGGAGAAAGAACATTGGAGTTTATAGTGAACTCAGGCAAGTGAATTTTGGGTGGTTCCCGTAAAGGTTATCCACAAGCACTTTATATAAGGCCTGAAGGAAACTTGGGTTGCATTAAAAATAATCTTTGGTTGTATACGCTCATATTTGATTAGCACTTGATGATTCCCAAAACATGTCTTCAGATTCATTATTATTTTCACATAGAAGCATGCTAACTTACCAAAAACATCCTGGATAACTTTCCGTTCAGAAAATGAGAATGCGTAAACTCTATTCTCTCGCTTCGCTTTTCTTCTCTATAGAAAATTAACCCTCATTAACGTATCCTATTAAATTTGTCAATGTTAATCACTTCATGCTCAAATAGTTTTTATTGGAAGTAGAGGGTATAAAAGTGTATGCCCTCCTTTTACTACTCAATATATGTGTAAGCAGCTCAGAGAAACGAGTCGCATTTCCAGATCAAGAGTCAGGGTTATCGGTAACCTTCACGAAAACCACATTCTTTCCCAGGCGTAATTGCTATATAGGAGTTTCCTTCCCTCTTTATCCTTCGTTCTTCATTAGCATACTACAGAGAAGGGAGGCTTCATTAATCTCTGAAGTTTAAAGTTTGTTAAAATGTACATAATTGTACATATTCGAAATCTTAGATCTTTGTCTTTGGAATACAAATGGGAGGGTTAAAATTAAAGATAAAAAGGAAAATGCAGAAAATTTTCCTATTTCTCCCCCTGACATATATTCATCACAATATGCACAATAACTTTGGTAAAATAAAATTATTTTTATAACTCAATGGGACTCCTAAAAGAATATTGCCGTTTTGAAAGACAGCCCCATAGCACTGGCACAGGGCCTGTGAATACTGATGAAGAGCAACCACACCAAAGGGCAGTGGTTCCCTAAATTTCAACTTTGTTGTTCTTTTTGTTCCCTCTCAAAAAATGGCCCTTGCAGTGCCTCCTGAACAATTCAAAAACCATTTTGTGCTTTGTAACCTGCACTTGGAGTTATTCTTACTAACTTAATGTCATGGACAAGGTTTTAGAAGTGGATATTGTAGTCAGGGTTTGAAAGGAAATAGATTTAATATAGAACACATAATTCATAGGATTATTTTATAATATTCACCCAAAAAGTCAAATGCAAAAGAGTGCAAGAGATCTGTCCACACACTGGAGGCTCAAAGAACCCAGCTGAGGGCCTGGATCCTACAGCAGTGTCCTCCATGAGTCCAGCTGGAGGCCTAGAGCACACGACAATGTGTCATGCAAGTCTGTATCAAGGATCTGCACTGGGAAGGCCCAAAGGTCAGCAGTGAAAGCTAGAAAGTGTGGGCCAGTGGGGTGAAGGATCTGTGCAGCAGCCTGAGGGATCTGCACTGGAGCCAGGAAGTGATGCTCACGGTAAGGACCAGAGCTCCCTTGAAAAAACCACAGCCATCCTCAGCGACAGCAAGGACCCAAGCTCCTCCGACAATGAGAACAGCTCAGTTTATATCAGGAAAACCAGCGTGACAAGCTTCTCCAGGAGAATCGACTGCACACCATCTTCCCCTCCAGTTCTGCTTTTATACTGTTGGCAGCAATCCTCAGGTGGGCCTTCCACACCCAGAGCCATGCTGATTCAGTTCAGCTGGGTGCTACAAGTTGACCATTAGTTAATCCCCCACAGTGGACTTGCTTCTGAGGTCAGTGATCACTTCCAAAGAACATTTCCATGTCTGGGGGTCAGGTGGCCTGGGCCAAGTATTTGAGAATTGTTGCAAAAGATGTCATCTCAAAACAATTTTCAGTCACCGGTGGGTCTCACACATGGGACACGTGTAGCAGGAGCTTGCTCAGGAGCGAGTTTTTCATGGGAGGGGGAGGAACAAGCACTTGGATAACGTTCACATGGGTACTGAAGCGCCCCTGCTGTCAGTCAGTGCCCACGGTAATCAGCTAACGTGGAGAAGAGCTTCATTCTGGCTCACAGTTTTGGAGGCGTCAGTCCATGACTGGTTGCCCCACTGCTTTTGGTCCTGTGGCAGGGCAGCACATCATAGCAGAAGCATGCAGCAAAACCATTCACCTGTGGTTAAGATGCTAGAGAAAGAGGAAGAGACCAGAGTCCCACAATCCCTTCTATTTCATTTTATATCTCCACATTATTCAAACATCATTTGCTACAAAATGAAATAAAAAATAAGGGACACTTGCACTGGATTCCATGAGGAGAAAGTGAACAATTTTCTAAGATATAAAGTGGTCTATTTAAGGGTCTTACCTATAAGGTAATTCCATGGGCTGACAGCTACAAATAGCATTGGAGAGAAAATCTGTTGACTCTAAAAACATATTTCCTGCATATATACCACCATATATCCTAA
>RJWT010043846.1:0-11891 GCA_004365215.1 Cuniculus paca
TAGATCTTTTCCTTTCCCCCTTCACTTTCCATTCTAGTCCCATTCCTTCCCATAGACTCTATTCTAGTGAGTTCATCCTTAAAGAATCATGTTCCCACCTGGGTTCATGAGTCAGTGGTTACAGAGCTTCCCGAGCATAAGTGAGGCTCTGGGTTCAATCCATAGCACCCAAAAATAGTCATTTAGTGTTTTTTGTTTTGTTTGTGGTATTAACCCTTCTCACTGAGCTACACCCTCCACTCTTTCTAACTTTTTAGACACCATTTCACTAAGTCTCTGAGTTGCCCAGTTTGGGCTCAAACTTGCCATCCTCCTGCCTCAGCCTGCTGTTGCTGAGATTACAGAGGTGTGTGCCATCACGCTCAACTGTATTTAATCTACTTAGCTGATTTTTGCTGTATTTTGTTCATCTGTAGATTACTGTGTCAATAAGTTCCTAACAGCTTGCATCTGACTTTAAAAAACAATACCATGATATGCCCATATAACATTTTAGTTATCATTCCCTTAGTGATGGATGTGAGTTGTTGCTAGCTTCTTCTACTGAAACTATACATAAACATACTTACACATTACTTAAGAACTTGTACAAGTTTCTCAGGATATAGCCAGGAGTGGAACTGCTTTGATATATTTTAGTTATATACTGCTGTATAACAAATTTTCCTACCCTAAATGCAAATTACCTAGGAACTGTATCAGCTTAAAAACTATCAACAACTCGAGAATGAGGGAAAATACTTGCAAATCATGTATCTGGTAAGAGACTTGACCTTGTATATAGTTTTGTTTGTTTTTGATACTGGGGCTCTAACTCAGGGCCTCACACATGCTAGGCAAGCACTGTATCACTAGCTACACCCTTAGACCCATATAAAGAATTCTTTGCATCTTCTGCCAAAAAAAAATGTATATACATCAGGGGAAAAAAAGCTTGTATAAATATTTTAATACTAAGTTTATTGAGTCAGCATGAAATTGATGTAAGTTACCTCTGACATCTACAATTATAAGAGGTGCTCAAAGTGGTGCCCATCAGCTTCCATACATTTATTAGTAAGATGAGTTGCTGAGTATGTATACAGGTTTTTGGCGCCCCCCCCATATACATACATGATATATATGTATGTGTATTATTCGTCACCATAACAAAAGTACCTGTGAAAGTAAACTCAGAGAAGGAAAGGTTTATTGGGGCTGTTTCAGAGGCTGCAGTGCGCACTGGCTGGCTCCACTGTTTCTGGGCCTGAGGTGGGGCAATGTACTGTGGCAGAAGGGTAGGGAGAAGCAAAGCTGCTCCTCTCATGGCAGCCAGAAAAGAGAAAGAGCCTGTGCTCATATGTGCTTCCTTCTTCTACTTTTGTCCACCTGAGCTTCCAGCCTATTGGAGAGTGGTGCCTACATTCAGGACAAGTGCCCCCTAGAGTGTGCTGTCCCGCGTGCCAGTTGTCTGTGGAAACACTACATCAAGACACATTCAGAAGGATACCTCAGTAATTTCATGGCTATATCTCAGTCCAATCAAGTTGACAACCAAGATTAACCATCACACAATTGGGTTATTTGTCATGTGTATGAAAATGGGCAAATTATTTGAATGAATAAGAAATACACAAAAATGCTCAACACATCATTAACCATCTGGAAAATGAAAATCAAATCCACAATTGAGATATATAATCACATCCACTAGAATAGTGATAATCAAAAAGACAGCTATAAAAAATACTGGCAAAGCTGGAGAGAAATTAAAACTTTCAACTTCTTTGGAACAGCAATTCTTTGAAAAGTTAAACATGGGATTACATATGACTCAACAATTCTACTCCTCGGTAATGTATATATCCAAGAAAAACAAAAGCATATATCCAAAAATGTGCACATGAATTATTTATAGCAGCATTATTCATAATAACTAAAAAGTGGAAACAACTTATATGTCCATCAAGTTAGGTATGAATAAATAAAATATGTATATCCACACAAGGGAATATCATTCAGTCATAAAAAAGGAAAGCAATACACACGACAACATGGATGAAGACTGAAAACATTACACAAAGTGAAAGAAGTCAGGCCACATATTTTATCACAGTTCCATTCACATATCATATGAAAATCCAGAATAGATAAATCTACAGATTAGTAGTTGTCTAGGGCTGGGGGAGGAGGGGAGGAGTGACTGCTAATGGCTGTATTTACTTGTATTCACAAGGTGATGAATATATTTTAAAAGTAATTGTGGTAATAAAAAATGGTGAGAAGAAAACAAGGGGACCCTTGCAAATGGGAAGGGGGTCCAGGAGACTGAGGGTGAGGGAAGGGGGAAAGGAAAGGGAAAGTAAGGAGAATTAAGATAAATTATGCTTAGGAACCTAATACTTCAATAAATATGAACACTATACATCATAAACATGAGCTAAAAAAAATGAGCTAAGAATTATAAGAATAACATGAATGAAAATGAGGAAAGGTGGAGGGAGGTGTGAATTAAAAAAAAAATAAAAAGAGAGAAACAAGTTGTATTATGTACATGCCCGCACTCCCCAAGATGAATGCAAACATCATGTACTACAAACATGTACTAATAAAGAAAAACAAAGAATTGTGGTGACAGCTGCACAACTCTGTGACATACTGTAACAGAGAATTGTATACTTTAAAGGAGTGAATTGGATGCTATGTAAACTGTGTTTCAATGAGGCTGTTTTTTAAAAAATTACTAAACATCTGTTACCCCACAGTTTTTTTGAGTCAAGTTGGAACTGGGTGTTTCTGGCTCAGCATCTCTCAGCAGGTTGTGGTCAAAGTGTTGATAAGGGCTGCAAACACTTGAAGGACTAAACAGAGCTGAAAGACCCTTCCAAGGGGGCACACTCATGCTGGCTACTGGGTGTTGGGGCTCTCTGGGGCTGTTATTCTCAGGACACGGAGACTGGCTCCCTCCAAAACAAATGCTCAGGAGAGTACGAGGCAGACACATCCGTGTCCTCCATGACTCAGCTTCAGAAGTCACACAGTTCTAACACCTCAGTGGATACAAAAGCCAGCCCTATTCATCATGGGCGAGGACTACACAAGAGCTCACCAGAGGGCAGGGATGATGGGGCCATTTTGAGCCTGGCTACCATATTTTGTGATAGTGATATCAACAGCTAAGAATTTTGTGACATTTAATATGTGTCAGGTACTGTTCTAAACTTACAATGAACCTACAGGACCATTATCTGTATGTCACAGGTGAATAAACTAAGGCACAGAGAAGTTAAGAAGCTTACCAAAGGTCACACAGCTAGCAAATGACATAGCTGAGATTCAATTTCAGGCAGTACAGCTTGAGAGACCACTCTTAAAAACTATACAATATTGCCTACTAAATAATCCTTAATTTCTGTGAAGTATTGCCCATTTGCACTCCAAAATAGACAAACCAGTAGAAATTTCCCCATGTTTTCATTCTCTATGAAAGTCCAGTCACTATTTTTGCCAAACTAACAGCTCTAAAATAGAAATTCAGTGTTTTAATTTGCATTTAGTTAATTACTAGTGAGGTACTTTACTTACTAGCCTCTGGATTTCTCTTTTGATTTTTACCTATTCATATTCTTTGTATATTTTAATTTTGTGTTATCTTTCTCTTTCTGATTTATAAGAGTTCTTTCTATATTCAGTCCCTTATATAGGCAATCCCTAGTCAGTTTTGATACTCCAAATAATTTTTATTTTTTAATCTGTGACTATAAACTGCTTTGCTTTAATTATGAAATAGTCAAAGCAATCAGACCTTATGAATTGTGAAGAAATTCATCATCACCCTAAGGTCACAAACATATTCATCATTTGTTCTTACTAGCTTTATTTTTGTTGCTAGAGGTCAAATTCAGGGCCTCAGACATGCTAGGCACATGTTCTATCACTGAACTACATCCCCAGCCTCCTACAAATTTTATTAGGTCCTTAATTATATTAGGGTTTTTGTTTTGCATGGTATGAGGCAGGGATCCAGCTTTATTTTTTCCATATACTAAGAAAATTTTCTGAGCACTATTATCCATCTCTTTCCCACTAATTTGTGACACTATCTTTATCACATACCATCCCTCCAATATTCCTGAATCTAGTTTAGTACTAATTTTTGTTTTCTCAGAAGATCACTGAGAAAGTTTTTACTCATTACCAACTAGATTAATGAAAAGTCTAATCATTCATTGGTCACAGGATCCCCAGGAATTCAATATTAGCTGGAATTCTTCCCCAAATACAACACCCAGTTAGGAAATGACTTTAAAAAAATAAATGTATATTTATTAAAAACAGAAAAAGAAAAACCCTAGCCAAATACATCTTGGAATACAGAAATTACCACTTCCTGCGGAAAGCAGCTACAGTGCTCTCACACCTTAGAAGTTCAGGTGCCTCAGTTCATGGATCGGGTCTCAAGTATTCCTGTGGTCAAAATTGGCATTCAACAAGTTGCTAGTCTGTGAGGGCCCTGATTATTAGCACAGGCAAATGTTAGCAGCTAGATGCCTGGCTCTCCCATCCACCACCCCAACCCATAATCACTGGCACAGCTTCAGAGAAGCTACATGTCTTCAACACTCCACTTGTAGGCAAGTTCCTCCACTGCCTTCTTGCTGGCAAGCCTGGCAAAGCGCTTCTGTTCAAATCCATTGGATCTGTAATCAAAAGTGACATAATTATCAGACAGAATCCTCCATTGCACATTTGTTTTAAAACAAAGAGAACAGTTCGCAATGAGTAGGGAGAAAAAGACGTATTTAAACTATATGCAATCAGAATCAAACCATCAAAATACATAATTTATCTTCTTCTTAGTCGTTTCCTGGACCGTTCTCCCACTCTCTGACAACTGCTCAAACCCTTACCAGTACCTAAAGGCCCAACTAACTCTTAGCTGATGTTCACATCTTATATTTATCCATTCATTAAACAAACATTTATTGAATTCTCAGTAGACATTAAGTATTGTGGTATACACTGTAGGAAAATTAGTATGACACAGTGCCTGTCCTGATGAACTCACAGATAAGTAGAGCTTAAAGAGACAGACATTTAGCTGGGTGTGGTGGTGCACGCCTGTAATCCCAGCACTCAGGAGGTTGAGGCAGGAGGATCGTTGTGAGTTCAAGACCAGCCTGGGTTACAAAGTGAGCTGAAGGCCAGCCTGAACAGTATAGTGAGACCCTATCTGAAAAAGACAGAAAAAAAAAAAAGAGAGAGACAGACATTTTAACAATAAAACAAAAAAAAATCTATGGCAGAAATATGCATAGGGTATCACAGAACAGAATGGGGACTTCACTCTGCTTAGAGGAGGTATGATAAAAAGATGGCATGACAGATAGACAAGAATGGTCAGGAGACGATTCACAGGAGTGGCCCCTAAGCTAAATCTGAAACAAGAATGACTTAACCAGAGGGATGGAGGTGACAAGCAGAGGACAGAAGGGTCAGGAAGTCAGTTCAGAGCACAACATGAAGGATAAAAGCAGAGGCACAGAAATAAGAGTTATTCTGGTACATGCAGGGAACCAAAGGCAAACTAGTGTGGCTAGAACCTTAACTATGAAAAAGGAGTGGCCATGAGTCAAAACTGGAGAAGTTAAATCTTAATTAGTTTTGTAAGACATAGTGAAAAGTTTGATTTCATCCATAAAAGATGGGTTTAAAGCAGAAGCATAAACTGCGTTTCAAAGAGATTACTCTGGAAGACTACTCTGCATCAATCTTGGCAACAGATGATAAAGGAAAAGGACAGCAAGAGAGATAACATGAAAGGCAAAACTAGTAGAACTTACTGATTGATTAGACAAAAGAACAAAGGAGAAAATAAGTTTGCCTCACTGGTTAATAATCTGAGTGACCACATGAATGAGACTGCCACCAGCCAGGCTAGAGCAGAAGAGCAGCAGCAGACTTATAATAGGGGAAGCTGTGAAGGCAGGTTTGAATATGTTGTATTTCAGGAGTCTCAAGTGCATAAGGGAAATTCACCATGGAGTTAGGCACTCCAAACTGAGCTGAAAATACAGACTTGGAATCAGGTACATATACTTCTTAGAAGAAAAACTTCAGTGCACCAGGAATAAAAAGGAAGTTTATCAACTCAATAAATACATTTACAAGGAAGAAAAAAAAAAAAAACCTTGTATTTAATGGTAAAAGAACAAATGTTTTCCTGCTAAGATTAGGAAGAAGGCAAAGACATGTGTTCTTACTGGTAGCTGATCCAACAGAGCAAGAAAATAAAAGGCATCCAGAATGAAAGAAAGTAAAATTATCTGTAAGTGGCATAATCCTCTAAATACAAAATTAGATGGAATCTATAAAAAGAGATGGTACAAAGTGAGTTTTACTACCAGTAAAAGGAAACAACTGATAGTATTTGTTGCCAAGAATAAAGTTCAAGCTTCAAAGTATAAATGAGAATTCTGAAAAACTGTATATGCATCACCATGAATTTGTCACCTTCTCGTTAAAGACTTTTGCAATAAAATAAGCAATATTATCAAAAGCAATTTCTTGATATTATATAATTAAAATATATCAACATTTAGAAAGCCTGTAAAACTCAACAAACCAGTATTTTACAGATGAAAAGTTCTTTGATATGGTTTAACTAACCTGAAAGAAACTAGCACTTGTTGAGTTTTTCCATAGCATCAAAAAATTCAACACATCTTTTTCAACTACCTACATATATAAGGCAGAATTTTTATTCTACGCTTCAGCTAAACGATATTTCACAATAGGCAAATGCAGAATCCAGTTGTTTACTACCAACCTTAACATTAAAGAGATACAAAAAGGAAAATCAACATTGTCATGGTTTATGTCTGGATGTCCCCCCAAAGCCTCATGTGGTCATGGGGGTGGTGGTTGCAGGCTTTTCAGAGGCAGATGAATCTAGAGTTTGTGATTGGTTCATTGTCTAGTGCTGGGACTGGGTGCTACACACCTGCTCTAGGGCAGGTAGTCTGCATACAATATAAGGGACAGAAAGAGTCTTCTCTCCTCTTCCCCTGGTTGCTTTTGCTGTCTTCCACCACCCCAGGTGCCATGAAATGTTGCCCCTCTGCCATGTGCCACCCTGCCTTGGAGCCAACCGATTATGCACTGGACCTTCTACAGACTGTGAGCCAATTAAACCTTTCTTCCTTTAACTTTGGGTGTTGGAAATTATCGTCTCAACAATGAGAGAAGTAATTAAGACAAATGTTATCCTTCTATTTTTTTGTTTGGAAAGTTATTTTTCATTTAAAAAATAATAATAGTAATGTAATGACTCTATTATTTTGTAGAGTAAATTAATACTTTTTAAACATATCAGTTTAATTTCCACTATGGCAAATATCAACAGATATATACCATGTAAACAAAAGCTTTTTGGAGTACTCAATTTTTAAAGTGTAAAAAGAGCCTGAGATTAAAAACTTTGACAATCATTGTGCTAGATGTAAGCACAATGTTCTTTAGTAGGTAGGAGATGAGATCTACTACGTAAGCAGAAGAACTGACACTGAGCAGGAGCAAATATAGTTCATCCATCCTAACAGACAAGAAGTTAGAGTATATGGGTGCAGATGCTGATAGGTAGATGAGATGATAGGGATCTGAGACATTACCAGACTTACTCCTAAAACTGTGAAGAGAACTATGGTTCAAGAACATTTTAAAGATATAACAAACAGAAGTCTCCAGACCACAACAAATCACTCAACCCCTCCAAACCTTAGAAAATATTAAAAATAACCAATCTTCAAGCACAAAGGGTGTCCTATCTGGACCACGTCAGTCATTTGTCTAGAGTAGTGGTGGCAAACCTATGGCACACATGCCACAGTGGGCTGTTTGTAACATTAAAAGCTCTAAAAGGTTCGTCATCACTGCCCTAGAGCTTTTAAAAACACTTTGAAAAGGAAACAAAAAGAGGAAAAATAAAAGTTAAAAAAAAAAAATAATGCATGCTGTTCACCTTGTGATTACAGCAGAGAATCAGTATAGAGTAGTTTATGAATGATAGTGAAGGTTAGGGTCAGAAGAAAGTAGGGGAAAAAATGTAGGAAATGGTCTTACCTGTCCACTCCATCCCAGCGATATCCAGGCCAAATATTGAATCTGTTTGGAGGAGGCACTGGGCCATTGTATCGGGGTCTCACTGATGAAAGGAATGAAAACAAAGTTACTCATGTAATTTAATTCAGATATGGACAGTGATGGGGGAATAGTCTCTATACCTTACCCCAGAAAGAACAGCCACCATCAAGAAAAATAATAACAAATGACACAGGCAAGGCTGCAGGGGAAATAGGAACCCATCTACATTGTTGGTAAGAATGTAAACTAATATAACCACTATAAAAATCAGCATGGAGATTCCTCTAAAAACTAAAGCTGGAAATTCTATCTGACCTAATTTTCCCCTTCTAGGTCTCTTCCTAAGTTAAAGATATCATATTACACTGACACATGCATACCCATGTTTATAGCAGCACTACTGTAGCTAAACCTTGGAATCAGACTACATGTCCATCAACAGATGAATGGATAAAGAAAATGTGGTCTTTATACACAATGGAGTATTATTCTGTCATAAAGAAAGGTAAACAGGTCATCTTTAAGAAAATGTATGCACCTTGAGACCATAATGTTAAGTGAAATAAATCAGACACACAAGCTTTAAATATCACATGGTTTCTTCTGTATAAGAAAGAAACCCAAATTATAAAGAGCAAAACAAAAGACAGGTAATAAGATATAGGGAGGCAGATCTTTCTCAAATGGGAAGGAGATAAAGAGATGGAGGGAGGAGTGAGGGAGGGAAGGAAAGGGGATGAAAATGGAATTAAGATGTGTTATGCACATGTATCAACTCCTCATAAGGAATATAAACTTACATATTGCAAACACATACTAATAATAATAAAAGAAATCCCTATCATTTGAGCTCAAACTCCCAGACAAATACAAAGAGTTTTAAATTACAATGGAAAGCCCTCCTTGCACACAGCTATGTAGAGGCACTCCAATAATTCTCTCTTCACTAAGCCAGCTCCAGCTCTGAGGATTCCCAGTCTCACCTCTCTTATTCTTGTTCTCCTTGGCCTTATTTTTCTTGATAAAGTTGGCCATGGGGTCTCCCTCTCTTTCTTGTTCTCTCAGCATCCGATCCAGATCTTCATCATCAATATAGCGTGCCAGAGGCTTTTGCATCTCCTTCACTGCATCCTCCACATTTTGTTGCTGTTGCCGGCTCTGCGCAAGCCTGGATAGAAAAAAAAAACATTCTGTTTGACATTTTCACTCCTACATGGAGATGGACTACAATGCCATCTGGTAGTGGCCTATGCCAAATATTAAAAAGGGTAAAATCCCCAGAACATCAACTACAAGCAGAGGATCTATCAGTTTCGAAAAGGAGATTCAGCATACTGAATCTCCATTCCTAATAACAGCTTTGAAGAAAAGCAGAGAAGCAACATGTGCTAGACATTGCCATCTTGCTTTCACTTTCAGTGATACCCTTACCCTTTGCCCCACTGGGCATACAGCTCTTCTCGTTCTGAGTCCTTCTCTGCTTTTCTCCTTTGCTCTAGACGTTCCAGTTTCAAATTCCTCTTACGACCAGACTTGTCACGAAACACAGTTTCAGCAAACTGGAATTCGGCTGTGAAAAAAAAAAATCTTTTTAAGACAAATGCCTGAGATCAAAATCAGAAATAATATTTTAACAAATGCAACCAACTGCTTGGGATTTTGATGCTGGATAAGAACATCTGCAGCCAGATACAAGTAGTTCCTACCAACATATAGGTGGATATTGAGTATGGGCCTAAGAACTGACATTTTCAAGGCAGAAAGAAACACTTAAATCTCCTGAAAGGTTAAAATGATGCATAAAAACCACTGCTCAGATCTGATATCAACTAAAATTTAAATTATTAGGTATAGTAAGCTACATTAAAAAGAAATGAAGCTACATGAGCTGAGACTCCACCTTGCACTTTGAATTTTACCTTCAAACGCCATGTTTTCTTGGTCCCGTTTTTTGAGCTCGTGCTGTTCTTGCTGTATGTCAGTCAACACCAACCCAGTTTTAGCCCCAGAATACATGTGCGCAGCCTGTGCAATGGAAAGGAGCATCCAACATCAGTAAGACAACACAGCAATAGGCTCCATGGGTCTACACAGTTAGTTGCCTTTTTGTCTGCAACAACCACACCACAAACACTAGCTTTTATTCTACTTATAGACCACAGGATTCACAACATAGAAAAAAAAGAAAGAAAACCTAATTTCACAGAAAATATAATAGTACAATCAACTTTAGGAGTAAACAGAAACGCATAACAACAATTCATTAGGGGGAGAGTGAAGCATCTGTATTTCTGACTTTTCATATATAAACTGCACACGTGAAGACTCACTCTCTCAGATCACCTGATCGGAAACCTGTATCTAGCTCTGGGCCATCCACTAGAGACCCAGTAGATAGAATATTTCATTTAAAGTGCAAATTTAAGCAAAGATCCTCAAATTGAGGATATGTAATAAAGATAATAACAGCCAGGCGTGGTGGCTCACGCCTGTAATCCCAGCACTTGGGAGGCTGAGACAGGCAGATCGCTGTGAGTTCAAAACCAGCCTGGGCTATAAAGTGAGCTCAAGGCTAGCCTGAATGGCATAGTGAGACCCTGTCTCAAAAATACAAAGGCTGGGGATCTAGCTCAGCGGCCCTAAGCGCCTGCCTGGCAAGTGTAAGGTCGTGAGTTCAATCCCCGGTGCCGCAAAAAAAATAAACAAAAATAAAGATAATAACAGAAGATATAAACATATGAAAAGTTTTTACAAATCTTCACTTTGTTGATTTGTTCGTTTTGGTACCCAAAATCGAACTCAGGACCCTGCACTTGCCAGGCACAAATCTCCACTTTGTATCAAGATTACAAACCACAAATCACAAATGGAGTACATGTTTAAAAACTGCCCAAAGACTACATGGGATACATAAACTGTCAAGGGGTCCAATTAAAATAGGGATCTTAGCCGGGCGTGGTGGCGCATGCCTGTAATCCCAGCACTTGGGAGGCTGAGACAGGAGGATCATTGAGAGTTCAACACCAGCCTGGGCTGCAAAGTGAGCTGGAGGCCAGCCTGAACAGCATAGTGAGACCCTGTCTCAAAAAGACAAGGGCCAGGGATTTAGCTCAGTGGTGTAAGCACCTGCCTGGAAAGTGCAAGGTCGTGAGTTCGATCCCTGGTGCTGCAAAAAAAATAAAATAGGGATGTTACTCTTCAAGAGGGTTATGGACAGGCTGGTCTATGCTGCCAGGACTAATCTCCTCAAACCCTTCTGCAGAAGACTTACCTGAGAAGCCTGCCTTGGAGAGAAACATGCACATCACAGGCTGTTTTTTTTTTTTTTTTTTTTTTGCGGCACCGGGGATTGAACTCATGACCTTGCGCTTGCCAGGCAGGCACTTAGGCCACGGAGCTAAATCCCCAGCCCTTCAGGCTCTATCATTCTTACCCAACTCATGAGTAAGATTCCTTTACTACTGCTAGTGTTCTTTGTAATGTAATTACTCAGAGTTCATGTGTGCTTTTCTTTTGCTAATTCATCAAATGCTATCATAGATTTAAAACAAAACAAAATGCTAACACCCTGGACAATATAATTTGTAAGAGTAATTTTATATTTTAAGTTCCTCTCTTTAAATTCTAGATATAGAAACCAGTAGTTCAATTTATAATAGATCATTATACCAAATGCTAACTGTCCCAGACACTTGGCTGTGAGTTTTAATTACAAGCGCAAGGTCGTGAGTTCAATCCCTGGTGCCGCAAAAAAAAAAAAAAAAAAAAAA
>RJWT010043847.1:0-11885 GCA_004365215.1 Cuniculus paca
GGGCTCCTGGCTTGTTTCAAAAAACAATGGTTCTTTAATATTTGTCAGGCTTTGTGGTTTGCTGAAGCTACACAAATCTGTTGATACATAAATTCTGTCCTGTAATTACTAGTCCAACTAAAAGGAGAAGATACATTTTTGTATATTTTTGAAAGAACTGGTGTAGTTTTCCTTCAGAAGACCTCAAAATTTATTTTTAAGGTTTTAAAGAATTTCCATGACTAGAAATCAGGCCCTGTTCTTCGTTTGCATTGTTCTACCTCCACTCTAGCAGCTCGTTTTCTTCCTCTTGGTTCGAGAGGCACACAGCACACAAGATCTTTGGGCAGTGGGCACGAGAAGGCTGCAGCTCTGTCTATGGCAACAGCCGGGTCTTGGCACCGGGAAGATGGCACTGGTCACGCTGAGGAAGTCCTAAGTGGTTCTTGGAAGAACACAGTTGGCCAAGTTTAAGGAGATTCGTATTCATATTCTCTCTCCTCCCTCTCCAGACATGTGTGCGCGCATGTATGCTTATTGTCCTGAACCCAAAAGTCAAATCTTTGCTCTCCTGTCAAAAAGTTAAAATGGCAGCCTCTTCTGGTTTCCGTTATTTCTCCAGCACTAAACCTGCCCGCATAAAGGAAAGGAATAAAAAGTGTGTCATCAACTGAGTGGTGTTAATTTGCAACAAGTTTACACTGCTTTTTCAGTCCCTGTCTGGTGCTCAGCCATGCAAAACGTCTGTAGGGCGTTTGCCCGTGCTCGGTTGCCAGCCAGCGGGTGAAATTAATTTTTACCTGAGGAAAAGCAACAGCCAGATTGATTTTTGAGGCTGTGCTGTTATCTCCAAAATTATTTCTACATGAACAGGCCTTATGGTTTCTGGTCAAATAGTACATTCTCATTCTTTTTTTTTTTTTAATTGTCATAGTTTGTGTTCTATAAAATGTGTGAAAGAGGAGGGACTTGGGTAAGAAATAAGCGAGGGGTCTGATCTCTCTGGGTTTCTCAAAAGGCGCTGTGTTTTCAGGACTTGTGGGAGGTGGCCTCCTTTAATGAGGGGTTTTAGATTTTATAAATATTATTTTGTTTAAACATACAACCAAATCTAGTGGTTTCTGGAGAAATGACAATGACTGGGGACTTCTGTAGCAAACAGTATCTCCATTGAGCCAGGATTTTTTAAAGTGAATGTTCTTCAGACAACTTCACAAGTATAGACAATTAAAAGAAAATACCCAAGGTTGTTAAGGCTATTTGAGCAATGTTATAACACTTAAAGAATAGTAAGAATTACTAGTGAAAACCAACAGAGGGGCCAACAGATATTTTTGGTTCTGTCTTAAGCAACCATGCCTTAATCTATGTCTTAAATGACGCCTAATCCTGATGACTGGTTACCTTGGTTATGAACTCGTTCTCAGGCAGAGTTAAGAGGATTCCCACTGTGCCACTGGAGAATTGGTACATCATATGGAAGAAATAATGACTACTTATAACTAATGTGTCTGTCATTGGCCAGTGACTTGGCTCTGGCTCTTTAAGTCATTCATTTGGTTCACATACTTTTGAGCAGGGAAGAGTTGTTTATTTTTAGGCTCCCAACAATTCTTGATGAACTCAAGCCCCAGCTACATATTTTCTTTCCTGTGAAACCTTTATCGAAGGTCTGCTGAGCCAGAGAGACTTGGACAAACTGGAAACCCAGTAGGGACTGATGTCAGAGAAGTGAGAGTGCAAAACCAATAGCTTCAGAAATGAAGTCCTCTCGAAGACTGCTGCTTCGTGTTGTTAAAAGGAGTCCTGGGCTATTTCTCATGGAGCCAAGATTTTGTCACCCCTTCTATCAACAACCCAGGTTGGGCAGCTGAATCATTCAGTAGGAATTGTCATAACGCTGACATCCCTCATCTTTCTAGTATCTCTGAAGGTGGTTTAGTTGTGGTACATGCAATGGTTATAATCTCAGTCATTCAACCAGTCAGAATAAGTAGATGTACCAAGAAACCACTTTTCCCATTTTGTCCTGCAGTATGTTTTCAGCGTCTTACTGGTTTCCTCCTCAGAGCTAGAGAGAAGCACTGGATGGAAGGAGAGGCACTGGTTGTCCTGGGCACACCCAGCCGTCCTGGGCACAGGTGGCAGAGACCACAGAGCAAGGATGAACTGGCCCATCCAGGTGGCACAGACTGTCTAAAGCAGACCCCAGGGAGCCACAGGAATTGAGATGCTTATACCTGTCCAACTCCCCATTTATGCCTCCTCCTCAATCCACATCCCTGGGTCCACCAGCTTTTGGCATGACTGTTCCTGACTATCCATTTCCATTCTGAAAAGATGAGAAAAAGCTTTGCTATCTGCATTGTCCTCCTTTTCCCTTTTGTCCCAACAATGGACAGTCCTCTGTTTCTGACTTTCTTCACTCTCCTGTTAGCATGAATGCCACCCACCAACTTGAATTTCAACTTTCAGTCCAGTATTGCAGGATAGACACTAATTAGTTCTCTGGTGCTGAACCTTTTAAGTTAAAATTATTATTTTATAATTTGGTTATTTGATAATATTCTGCACTTGTTGGTACTAAAAGTCAATGCATTATTTCAAAATATATAAAAATGTGTCCACTAAATACTTTGCTTAACTTAGTCCTGCCTTCCTTTTTCTTTACCAGTAGGACTTATTTGGGGGGAGGGTTTGGTCCTAAGATTTTGCAGTTTCCAAGCAGGATTTAGAATGGAGCTATTAAATATTCCTCTTCCATTATCTTCATATACCCAGTTTCTTCCAAGCGCCTGAAACGGAGCTTACACTTCCATAAAAAGGAAAGTCATATGAGAAGCATATGGGTTAAATATAAAATATATTTTTAAAAAGTTCCAGAAGAACCCAATGACGCCTGGGTAGTTTGAGTGTATTTGTGTATATTTTTAGTTCTGTTCCTTGGAAGAAAATCTACATGACAATTTGGTCGTATTACTTGGCATAGTTCTTGTGATTTAATATTCATATGCCATGCACGTTAAACAATATAATAGGTTTTTGAGAAGAAAAGTGTGCATTACCTTGCTTAAAAATGTAAATTCTGTCAGGGATTGTGCTCTTAGAATTGGGTTTATTATTTCTGCCTGAGAAAAAGAGATTTCAGGGAGCCTGCTATAGAAAACCTGGGTTTAGCAGAGTATAAACATCTTTCTGATTATAAGGGATACATCATTTGTTCATTGTTTCTGTTGATTTTCAATGCTATTTTTAACGTTCTCAAGTTGTCTGAACGTTTCTCATTAAGTCACACTAAATATTAATGTTAAATCAACTAACCTATTTTAAATGTTAGACACTCTTTAAAATTCTCATTTTATAAAAATTCCCAACTCATTCTGGTTTTTAAGTCAAACCTTTGGGTAGCATTCTAGTAGTTATATTGCATTCAAAGACCTGTAAGATTGTGTTGCTGTCCTGAAAGATGCAGCCCTATCAGCGATATTTTAGATATTAGCTACCGGGCACTAAGTGCTTTGTGTACATGGTCTTTTCAATTATTCCCAGAAATCCTCTGGGTCAAGTTCCTCAGCCAGGATCACACGGGTAATAAGCAACAAAGCTGTGATTCAAATGCCTGACGGTGAACCTTGTCCGTTGACACACCGCACCATCTCCTCTTAAGGCAGTGCAGTGACAGCGATTTAATTCAGTGACTCTGCCTTAGGGAGCCCTCAACAGAATAAGGGCTGGCACAGGCCTGGGGGAATTGGCTGCTCTGGTTGAGTGCCAGGCAGAGGCCAGGCCAGGTGCAGAAATCTCTTCAGGAAGGGACACTAGGATGTGCAGTAAGTGATGGTTACTTGGCCCATTAATGGACTCCTTCTGCCAGGTGTCTCTGAAAGTTTCTATTTTTGCATCACTGATTTTTTTAGTGGGGAAAACCCTTTCTCCCACATGCCTCCAACTCCATCTTTTTTTTTTTTTTTTTTTGCAAGTGAAATAAACTTAAGACAAATGCTGGGGGCAGCCTTGAAGGAGACAGCTGTGCACAAGGCAGCCCGAGGAGATGGAGTGACAGGCCCTTGCTTTGCGTGTATTCCTGGAGGCTTGGTGGACTAATGGTACACAGAAAAGGCTTGGGCCTTTGTGAAAATACAGACTTTTTAAAAAGAGCAGTTTTAGGTTCACAGCAAGTTAAGAGGACATTACAGAGATTTCCTATGTACCCTCTGCACCCCCACATATGCGACCTCCTCCCTGAATTATCAATATCCACAGGAAGAGAGAGGATGTTTGTTGTAACTGATGAACCTGTATCTAATTGACACAACGAATTCACCCAAAGACTGCAGTCAACATTAAGGTTCACTCCTGGTGTTGTGTATTCTGCTAGTCCTGACAAACATACGAGGATATGTATCTACCACTGTTGTATTATATAAAGTAGTTTCACTGCCCTAAATATCTCCTGTACTCTGCCCGTTTATCCTTCCATCCCCACCCCTCTCTAACAACCACTGATCTTTTTACTCTTTACTTTTACTTTGTCCAAAGTGCCACATATTTGGAATCATATAGTATTTAGCCTATTCACATTGGTTTCTTTTGCTTAGTAATATGCATTTAGGTTTCTGCTGTGTCTTTCCATTACTTGATAGCTTAATTTTTTTGACACTAGCTACTATCACATTGTCTGGATATACCACAGTGCACAAGGTGTGACAGAAAAAATACAGAGAATAGTTATATTTTTAAAACGTGTTATAGAAAAAAAATTATCATTAATCCCCCTCAAAGTTCTGCCCCTTCTCTTTGAACAAATCCCACAGCTCTGCTCTTTGAAGCAGTTTGGAAAGTCCTTTATCATGAGTGTCTTTAGTTGCACTCGTGGCTGCCTCGATGTTCTGAATTGACTAGAAACCTTTACCTTTCATAATCATTTTGACTTCGAGGTCACAGATGTCACACAATGCCAGACCTGGTGACTAAGATGGATTAGGACACATCACCGTGTTTTACGAGCCTGCCTTCTCATTGGACGGCACTTAACAGCAATATTCAGGACATTTTTTATCACATCTCATAAAGACAGGAAAGAGGACTTCTAGAACTGCTTCTGAAAATGGCAAGAATGATGGGACAAGTAGGTTTGAAGCAAAGGGGAATATTTTGAGTGGTATTAATGGAAATGTGTCTTTTACTGTGGTAAATTTTAAAAATTGAAACGCCGTGTATTTTGATCACACTTCATGTGTATTCAGCTACGGGAAAACTCATGGCTGTTTCGAGGTTTTGGCAATTTTGAGTAAAGCTTCTATAAACATCTGTGTGTAGATTTTTATGTAGCCATATGTTTTTACCTCCTTTGGATAAATATTGGGTAAATAAGGAGCATAATTTCTAGCCTGTACGGTAAACCTCTACTTAGTTTTGTAAGAAACTGCCGAACTGCCTTCCACAGAGGCTGCACCATTTGCATTCCTACCAGCAATGAGTGAGACTTCCTGTTGCTCTACAACCTCACCAGCATTTGGTGATGTCAGTGTCATGGGTTTGAGCCACTCTAATAGCTGCGCAGTGATACCTAATTGTTGTTTACATTTTCCTTTCCCTCAATATGATGTGGAACAGCTTTACATGTCCCTATTTGTCATCAGAATGTCATCAAGATATCTGAGGATATCTATTTTGGTGAAGCATCTATTGTAGTTTTTAGCCCATTTTTAAATTGGGTTGTTCATTCTATTATTGTTGAATTTTAAGAGTTCATTGAATACTTTGGTAAAGTTATTTATCAGATATGGCCTTTGCAAATACTTTCTCTTAGACCTTGGCTTATCTTTTATTCTCTTAAGCCTCAGGCCTTTTTTAGGCTATCAGGGGTGAGCCTCATCCAAATCATCCTTCCCCTTTTATATATCATCTTACCAGCCACCAGAAAAAGAGAGGGCCACCCTAACAGGAGAACCTGCTGGGAGTCCTCCACATTCAGTGGAAAAACTTGCTTTTCAGAGACACATATCAACCACAGGAACCATGGCAACCACGATGAAAAGGAAAACCCAAAGCCTCCTTTAGCAGTGTGCCCCCGATCATGCAGTTTGCATGGCCTGCCCTCTCAGATCAGCTTGCATAACTCTGGATACTCTTCTCTTCTGAAATGTAGAACAAGCTCGGGAGTCATGGTAGCACATACCTGTAATCCTGGCTACTCAAAAGGCTGAGGCAGGGGGATCACAAGTTCAAGGCCAGCCTGGGTAAGTCCCTGTCTCAAAAAGAAAAAAAAGAAAGAAATAAGAAAAACTGAAACATAGAATGTAAATTTTAAGAAAACACTGCTTTTAGTAAGGATAGTTCAGCACTGGGTTATTTTAAAGGACAAAGATATTACCAATTCATTCTGAGCCTTGATCTAATCTAGTGCAGCATTCAGAGCACACTGACTAGCATGACAAGAAATGAGACTGTGGGACTCAGTGTAGATATATGTAGATGAATATTCTGATCAGAGGCAATCATAATGATTGATGATTTCCGAATAGAAGGAAGAAAGTTGTTCGGTTTCCACAGGAAAGTGCCCTTTCAGGCTTTGTCATATTGAAATCTTCCAATGAGATAGGGATGGAAATATATTATCAGTCTGTTTCATGAACCTCTGTGTCCTTGGAACTCCACAGGTGCTAATATTACTTTCTGGGAGTAGTAATGCCATCATTGTACCTATGGCTAATTTTTTGCTATTTCCCAGCATTTTCAAATCCACCATCTTGTTTGACCTTGTGCCATCCTGAAGGATCTTCACACATTCATCTATTCACTTATTTAACAAATATGAATGATGTGCTTGGTCTGTGTGCTGCACATGCCCAACTAGCCTGATATAATTGGTGCTGATTTTATACATGGACAAACTAAACCATAGAGAGTTTTTAGGTAGTTTGTCCCAAATTCTTACTACTAGTGACAACCAAGTCAGGACAAGAACAGAGAACTTTGGGACCCCTGCTGTCTCTGCTGTCCCACCCCATTTCTCACCCTCCTTTAGTCAGGCAGCCAAATCTTACCTCCATCTCTTTCAGTCACCACTCACCTCTATTTGGCAGACACTGAAACCCCACCACAATACTGATATCATTAAATTATGTTCAGGTGAGTCTAGATTATGTCAAGCCATGGAAAAAGAAGGTGTTAGACAGTTTTCATCCTGAAAACAAGATTGGCTAGTAGGCGGGAGAAAAACAAAAAGAGATGTTCACATGCAAAGCACCTGTAGGCTAGTGTTTATAATACACCTAGCACTCAGAAACTTCTGGATTTGGAGTGTTGTTTCTAGTATCCTTATTATTGTAATGGACATTCTCTTATCCTATGTCCACTTAACCCTCAGATTAACTTACATTCCCCTTCCTCTGTGAAAGGAGCCCACCGAAGTCCTTAGCACACTGACTGCTCACAGCTTGTCGGCTACCTGGGCCCTCTGCTCTCACCCAGTAAATGGCCATGCTTGTCAGAATCCATGGGCAGCCCCAGTTCTGGATGTGAGATGATCTCAGTGTAATTAAAACTGTGTTATATTAACTGACAAAAGTGAGTTTGGTAAGCGTGAGGACTGTTCATATGAAAACTACTGAGTAAGACAATCTAAATATTGTAATAAGTTATGAAAAATATTTTGGCATTGTAATGGCTAAGAGAGCTAAAAAGGTTGGGGAATAAAACTCTAAAACAAAAACAAACAAACAAAAAAAAAACTCTAAAGCAATTCTGGACTAAGATTGCCAAGTGAATTTTCATTTTCATTCCACTTCAGAAACCAAAAATAGAGATTGTCAGCAAAGCATTAAAAGTTTAATTGACACAGTCAGTAGACCCATTATCAAAGGAATAGAATTGAGTTCTACATGAGAGCGATTGTGTTGAGAGTTTTCCAGCGAGTGACGGGAGACTTGAACATCAGCAAAACGCATCATAGGGTCTGCATTTTCAGAGCACCAATGAAAAACCTTCAGAGTTTTACTGAGTATTTACTTCATTAACAGAGAAAAGTTGATGGGCAGACACTTGGGCAATATTCGAGCATGTCCAGCTAATAAAATGTTGCCTCCTAAAATACTGATGCTAAATTAGAGCATCTATGGGAGAAAAAAACCCAGAGCGATACTCCTAAAACTTGCCTCCTCCTCTGAACTGGGAATATAATTTGCAGAGTCCAGTGAAAAAGTTTCTGCACTGTGCCTTGTGCAGAAACCAATAGACTTTTCAACTAATGACAGCAGAGCATTCAGCCAATCACAGGATCCTCCTGAGCCCCTGCCCCGTGCAGCTGCACAAATCAAATACCTCAGAAGACCACGTTGCTGTGACTTACTGTTATTGGCAAGCAGCAGGAATTTTTTCAAAATTTAGTTTGTTCCAATTTCCTATTGCCTACAAAAGTTAGTATGGTGAACTTGACCCAAGGTTACCTTTTTTCATAAATGATACCTTTGATAAACACCCAAAGAACAAACTTGAGAATCTCATACTCTTTCTAAAAGGTAACTTTATTTCCTAGTTTTCAGAAATTTAAAAGTTTTGATTTTCTCACTCTTGGTGCAGTCTATGAATCAAAGGATTCTGGACTACTTAAATATATCCTTTAGGTGAAAGTGTTTGAGTAAAGAAAGAAAACAAGACTGAACATTGGTCACATAGAATGTTTAAGGATATCAGTATCAAAGATATTATTTTCCATGGAACAGTGAGCTAGAATCAGATTTGCAAGACATGAGATTTTACATGAAATCTTCATGTGCAGTGTGATGCCAAAAAAACAGGCTTTTCCAGAGGCCCAGCATAACTGAAGGGTCTGACAAGGAAAAGGTAAACTAAATTCATGATGACAACTTGTTGGAAAATGAAATTATAAATGATGGGTAATCTTATAGACATGATACCACCAGATAAATCTAAATATGCAGAGGATAAGGAAGAGATTAAATTCGAAGCTGTGACTCAATCATGCGGCGGCTAGAGATGTCTTGTGCATAGTTTTATGTTGAAGAACAGCAGAACCCACAGTGATGTCACAGTAATAAAACAGTAGAGGAGCTATGCTGAGAAAAGTTGTACTTCAAAGAAATTTAAAATTACTGACTTTATTAAATAAACATGGTAAGCTTTAAATCAGATTACAGTGTTTATAGTATGTCTATTTTTTGTTGTTGTTATTTTGACTTTTTCCTAATGAGTTTATCTGGTAAAAATAGACTTGAGGACTGACTCGGTGAGTGGGCATGCGCAGAAGGCTAAGACAGACATCCTGGAGAGAAGGCCCTGAGCTCAACGTGCACTGCTAAGAGCACCTCTCAGCGTCTTTCAGGGGAGTGGTGACACGCCTGGCTAGCTGGCCTCCTCCTGTTGATTAGGGAGTTACTAGACAAATCCCTGCCACTACCCACTTTGGAGTATTCCCCCTTCCAGTCATCTAGAGGTGAGACCTCTGGAGTCACACCTCCCCATTGTGCCTTTTGGCTTGTTGCTCACACTTGAAATTCCTGTGTCTTCACATTGTCAAATACATGAATATGTATTTTTTTAATGTCAGATCTGGAAGTCTCACTGGAAACAAACTATACGTGTAAGCCTATTTTGAAAATCCTGTGAAAATTTCTCATGTAGTGGAAACCTATAGAAACAATACAAAGTGTTTTATGTCAATATTTCTTCAATAATTTTCCAAAGAAAACAAATCCTTGATGAAGATATCAAAAAGTACATACATTACATGGTTTTCAGTAAATCACCTATGTAGATTACTTATGTGAAGTGTTTAATATAAAAATATTGAGTTGACATAATTCGGTGTTTTTATGTGAGTGAGCTTACTACATAGTGTGTTTTAATTAAGCATGGTTGATTGAAATATCTTTTTTACTTTCAAGTACAGTGAGTGTGCAGTTTTAACTTTGGAAGGTATAGGCCATTAAAAAAATCTCAATTTTGTAATCTTTGCTATTAGGATTTTGCACTATTTTTCTTTTAAGTGTTTGCATATATTTTCTGTATTCTGTGTAACAGAATTTTTTTAATTTGATGCTGTATTTCATATTAAGATACATATTTTCATAACTTGTGAACATGACTTTTTGAGAAAGTTGAATTGGTTTCACACAGCTTGTAGATTAGCAAATTTTGTTTTCTGTATCATGACATGACAAGATACCTGCTTGTATACCAACATCACTGTTTATTATGTCATGTACATATGATACATTTCTTGCAATACTATCATTTCCGTAAAATTTTATTTTCTTATATATATAAAAAAAATTCCTGTGTCTTCATGGGGCTTTTCACTGTGCCTCTACCTTGGTTCTCGAATGGCAATTCCAGTGCACCCGTTGGTACCTATTTCATTCAGATGGTCTAAAACGTGCCTTCCATTATGGAGGAAATGTTTTCATGTGGAGTAGTGACAGGAACTGCATTTTATTTGTATAAATGATTGGGAGTCAGGTAATGATGGAGAACAGATAATGAAGGTGAATATAAAGGAATCATTTTGATATTCATGTCCCCCAGTGAGACTAAAAGATTCTGTTTGTGATACTGAGGCTCAGGGAGTTTGTAGGTCTGCTTGGGGTACTTATTTTCACCTGGGAAGTTTCTGGACTACCAATCTTTAAAATAGAAGAATTATGAAAGGTGGCAAGTTCTGAATGCTTGTTGAACTTTTTATTTTTCAAAAGGTCTGTTAAAAAACTGGCTGCTTCTGGTCGCCCACAAAGCCGTAATGATAGAACTCAGACTGAATACCTTCAAGGCTCGGAAGGAAAAAGTGATCTATAGGATTATTTTTTCCCTTTTAGCATTTTCCCTCCTAGGAGTAAAACTGTTTTAATGTTAAGGAAATATATTCGCCTCTTCTAAAAGCTGAACTGACTCAGCCCCATAATCCTCCAGGGTTGAGCCCTAGGGATCTCCACGAAAGCTGGGAGGAATGGCAGGGGCCTTACGCTAGAGTCCAGTGGCAGAGCAGGGTGGACAGATGTCTGCTCAGTGACCATAGCTGGACCACTAGCTGTCTCCTCTCTCCTCGCTCCCCTCTTCCCTCCCTCTCTCCCCTACATACACACTTTGATTACCTCTGAAGCTTGACTGTGATTCCACGGTCCAGGTGGGTTCTCCTGCCAGGACCCTGGAGTCGCCTTGACAGGCAAATGGTGAGACATCAGCATGGCCTACTGTCTCACCTCACCTCCCTTCCCTCTTCACCTCTTCCTTTCCTCCCTCCGTCCTCTGTCCCTTAGGCCAGGTGAGGTCACCTTGCACTTCCCAGAGAGACCGGCCTCTAGGGGGAGCCCGCCCGCGCCTCCTGAGCACAGGCGGCTGCTGGATGCGCGCCCTCGCCCCTGCGTCCCCTAGGAAAATTTCCCCTCACAAGACCGAGGCGTCACCCGCAGGCGCTGACTCAACCTCTCCCTGTTCTCGCCCTCCCCTTCCAGGCACTGTGACGGGAAACAGTAACTCGACGTTCATTTCCAGCGGACAAGTGATGAACTTCAAGGGCGACATCATCGTGGTCTACGTCAGCCAGACGTCGCAGGAGGGCGCGGCGGGGCCGGGAGGCGCGGGCGCGGAGCCCGTGGGGCGCCCGGTGCAGGAGGAGACGCTGGCGCGCTGCGACTCCTTCGCGGGCAACGCGCCCCGCTTCCCGGACGCGGCCGAGGCGCTGCGGGAGCCGGGCAAGGCCTCGCGGCCGGTGCAGGAGCAGGGCGCGGGCTGAGCGCCGGCTCGGCCGGGCAGGGGCCGGGAGGGTCCTTCCCTCCCCCACCCCCACCCCACCCCCACCCTATTCCACCCCTCCCCCACCCTCCGGCCTCCGTGCGGCCCCTGGCGCCCTCGGCCCCCCTTCAGAGAAGCAGGGACTTTGCAGAGCG
>RJWT010043848.1:0-11878 GCA_004365215.1 Cuniculus paca
TGAGGACATCCAAAGTCTCCCTATTCATAAGTCTCTTGCACAGGTCCAAGAGGTTAACACATCAACGTTTCATGTTCAGGAACATAATTCAACCCCTAACAGGAACAGAGAGCATGGGGCCAAAAGACAGAGGTGGTAGCAAGGCAGACTTGACCCCATGCACCGAGGGGCAGAAGATGCTGGCCTGGGAGTGGAAATAGCACTGTCACATCCACATACCTTCAATATTAGTGATGTCTGCACTCATGTGCACTGTATTTAAAATTTTCCATTTTAAATTTACAAGCCAGTTTTGTTTTTTACAGCCTAGGTGTTTTGCAGTAAGTACTAACTGAATTTGATTTTCCTTGAGATGTCTTGAATTCCCATTCCCATCACCAATCTAGCAATTATAATTTTTGAAGAAGTGGGAAATCGAACTAACATGATAGGTTTTTAACACAGACAGGATACAAAAGAATTAGTCTTATGGAAGCATCTTCTTTGATTTTGGGGAGAGGGGTATTGTGGATTATCTGCAGTATTAAATTTCAGTTCTTAACCATATTTACAAATGTAGTAAAAATATCTGGAGAGCAGCTAATGTGTATGAAATAATGTAGATACGAACTGTTAATAGGACAAAAATTTGTAGAATGTTTAATCTAGATGGAAAATGACATAATAAATATTTTCTTTACAAAGATTGTTGAGATGGGTAGTGTTTCCTGGTTTTTAGAGAAGGCCTCAAGCAAAGATATATATAATACTTAATACTTCTATAGTAAATGTATACAAGCATTTATATGTATTTATCTGTATATGTTTATACAATTTTCATTGTTTATATATAATTTTAACTTATCATTTTATATGTGTAATTATATAGCAATGATGGTGAACCTATAGCACATATGTTACTTGTTTTTCTTCTAATACAAAAGATGTTAATGGATGAGTTGTCTTTTCTAAACTAAAACCTCAGTGTTCGGGTTTAATTGAAGTGTTGGCACTTTGCAATAAATAAGGTGGGTTTTGGGTTGTCTCTAAAAGGTTTACCATCACTGTTATATAGTGTGGTGTTTTTATTATCCTGTAAATTTTTATCTAAGAAATACATCGTTACTTGCTGATAGGGTCAGTTGACTTTTAATTGTAAGCATTTTTCTGTCTTCGTTGCTAATATTCATTTATTCTTATGTTTCTTGTAGAATGTTTTTAAATGATATATTACCAAACAGTTGAAAGGCTATCATTTCTAGGCAACTCTGACTTTTTCTCTTGAAAATTTCAACCCTGCTAAAGACCAAAACCAACAAACTTATTAATAAAAGCAATTACCATCATATAGAACTTTATGGTCTACTGACCAGTTTCTGAAAATATTTTCTCACTTGACCTTTAAAATGTCTTTGTGGGAAAACAATCTATGTGAAATAAACACAAGGACTTTTGTTGACCTTATTTTAGCACTGAGGAGACACAGCCCTAGGAAAGTTCAGTGTTTTGATTAATGTTCTACCCAAGCCACTGCTGCATCCTACATACTCCAGAGGCCTCCAAAGGCCTTCTGCCAAAATATCTGCTGCCCTTTCCATGGGCTATTTTCTCTCTCCTCTAAAAGATAACATGGATTTCACTGACACGTGCCTGGTGCTGATTGGTTATCCATACCAGTGAATCTATAATATATGTTGACAGCATGATTTTCAGTCACTGCTTATACTAGCTTCCTATCACTTCTACAACAAAGTTCCTTGGACTGTTTGACTTAACTCAGTAAAAGCTTGTCGTCTCACAGTTCTAGAGGTCAAACGTCTGAATCGTGGTGTCAAGAGGGACATGAAGAATTTCTGGGGGAGAATTTCTTCCTTGCTTCTTCCTCACTTCCAGCGGATGCCAACATTTCAGAGTCCCGGGGCTTGCGGGTTTGTCACTTCAATCACAGGACCTTCTCCGTATCTGTCGTCGCTTCACCTTCTTTTTCTGCATCTGTGCGGCAACACTGCCTTCTTATAAGGACACCTGTGACTGGGTCAAAATCTGCTCTAAACCGCAGGTGGACACAGACACTATTTCCAACTAAGGCCACATTCAGTGGTTCTGGGTGAATGTGCAGTTGAGGGACACCATTTAACCCAGCAAAATCTTCAGCTTTAAATTTATTTTCATATTTTGTGATGGGATGGACTTAGTGAGTGAAATAAGGAGAACACGTGAACTCTTTAGGGACTTGTGAGAAATGTTCTTGATTACCCAACAATCGTCCTCTGCAGACAAAGGCTTCCTCCACCACCTGGATTCCACAGTGGCTGCAGTGCGTTAGGGATGGGGAGTTTGCCTCGTGGCTCATGCTAAACGATCCGCCCAATAGTTATTTCCTGCTTTCTCTCTTCTGCCATGGGCCATTTCCTTCTTTATTTCCAGCTGTACATCGTCCTGGCCCAAAGCCCTTAGCCCCATCCTTCTCCCATGCACTCTGCTTTCTCTCTCCTGGGTCAGTGGCGGGGTGAAGGCAGGGCCGACCCCACTTCCCTTTATTCCTTGGTTCTCAGCTTATTTGCTGGCACACACAATGTTCAGACCCTCAAGACAGATTGCTCCCTCCTGTGACCCTGTATTCTCTTCAGGGGAAATTTGATTATTCTTGTAAGGCTTGTTCTGGCCCAAGAATTCCGGAACCTAAAGACTCGTGTCTTAGCACTCTGTGTTCCAGGTATCAGCAGGACTCTCGCCAGGTACAGGACAGGGGCGAGGCAGGTGGCCTGCACTTGTGTCTCTGTTCCTCTGCCTTTTCCTCCACCTCTCTACCTTTCTCTCTTTCTCTTTCAATCACACACACACACACACACACACACATACACACACAGGCACACTCCTAAAACCTAAAAATAATTCTCAGAGACACCTTCGTCTAGAAGCATATTCAGATTAAAATGATTTTCGAAGGCAAAGTTATCAGGTGTGAGGCCATTTCTTCTTATTTTCTTTCAGATTTCCAGAATGTCCCTTGGGGAGGAGGTAGAAAGACATAGGTCCGTTACTCAGCTGTTCCCCCAGTAGTGACAATACGTAGGTGATAGAAGGCTTGAAGTCATGATGCTCTCTCTGTCACCAGGACATTTCCTGGCAGGTTGTTTTCCTGGCATTGAAGAAAAGCAGTAAAAGCAGGTGGGCATTCTTGTTGTCAGCATCTGAAGATGGAGGGCGGGGATCATTCTCGTTGAGCTGCAGGCACATTGTCTTGGGCCACGGTAGGTGCTGACTGGTCTTGAGCTGGCCGCCACTCTTGGGCAGGTGGCCCACGTGCAGTGACTGAGAGCCGCCTCCAGCACACAGTCTGCTGAAGCCGGGTCAGGGCGTTATTTTTATGAATGTGGCAATAATGTAAAGTAATTGGAGACCATCAGAACAAACGGTCATGTCTGGTAGAATGCGTTCACTGAGATCTAGGAATTAATGAGGCCTCATCGAAGATACACTGAGTGAGGCTCTGCGGCATATGCCCGGCTCTGTTACATAATTTCATAGTCCACAAACCATAATGACTCACTTTCCACAGAGCTGCATTTATCTGTCTAGGTCTACTATTGATCTCTTGTCACTGTGAACTAATTCGGGGGTAATAGAACTATTTACACGAGTCAGACAATGACCAAGAGGGGAAAAATAATACAAGGTACAGAACTGAAGCAGCCTTTTCAATACATTTACCATGAAATTTATTTTGTTTTTGAAACTCTGGGTAGAGATTTGGTTTATGAAGTAGAGTTACTAGTTGCATCTTTAGTCAATCAACTCATTTATTCAAAAACACTTGAAAAATATTTATAAACCTCCACCCTTTATGAGGCACTGGATGGGACATGATGGTGAATTTGTACCAGTTTCCCAAGATGAACGTAGCTACTATGCATTGTGAATATATACTAATAAAAGGAACAGAAAGACCTTTCCATCAAGGTGCTAGTAACTGAATAGGGGGACACAGGATTTGGGTGACAGCCTCGCCTGTCCCATGCCTCAAGAGACACTCCTTAAATGTGAAAATTAAACAGAACTCAGTTCAACTGAATCTTCCTGAGAACCATCATAAGCACATGGAATATCTGATGGGTGTCCAGAGAAAAGAGAGGAAACATAACCCTTGATAGCTTAGTCGACATTAGGCAGTCCTGCTTTCTCACATTCAAGTTATTTTTAAAATGTTGCACATTTGTTTCTCTGCTCCAACTATAGGAAAAAAAATTCTCCTTCCTTCCTCTCCCTCCTCCCCTTCTCCCTTTCTCCCTTTCCTTTCTTTCTCTCTTTCTTTCTCTCTTTCTTTCTCTTTCTCTTTCCTTTCTTGCTCTTTCCTTCCTTCCTTCCTTTTTGCCTTCCTTCATTTCTTTCTTCTCTGCTCCTCATCTTTCACCTTTTCTCTCCAGTTCTTTCCCTTTTCCATCACTTTCTCTTTCTCAGTGTAATTCTTCCAAACTCTCTTTTTTATCTCTATCTTTCACAGTCTCTGTCTCCATCATGATTTTCTTTACTTTTATTTACTTAAGACAACAGAGTCTTCCTGTATACCTTCTAACTCTCTAGCCACTAATTTTTATTTCTCTTTGGCTGTCTCCTTTCTTTGACATTTTGACTTCCAGAGTTCTACCAAAGGCTTCTGTTTCTTCTGATCCCAGCCGTTCTAAAATCTCCAAGATCTGACTTACATACGAGGCTTTGGAGAAGGCAAGACTGTGGGAAAAGAAGAACTATGAGTGCCTGCCAGTTGCTGAGGCTAGGAAATGGTCAGCTACAGAGGTACAAGAAAGCTCTGGTTGATGGAAATATAACGTACCTTAATTGTTATGACAGTTACACTGCTGTGTATTTTCTGAAATGCTTACAGCCAACTACCAAAAAAGGGAAGTGTTGCTGTATGTGCATTTTACCTCAACAAGCCTAAAACACACAATTAATAATAAAGAAGAAGCCCATAAAGGACATCTCGGATCACCACTCCAACTCATTGCTCGCTTTTGCCTGGGAAATGTAAACAACGCCTCTTCACCCTGGGTAGTTCAGCATTTAGGAGATTCTGACCCACACAAGAAAATTATCTTGAAATTATGGTCCAAAGAATCACAATTACTCAAACATATTTTTGTGTAGGGATCCAATCTTGTGGTCTTAAGTGAGCACAGCTAGAATAAAAAGTATCTCTCAAGTACTCTAATTTGGTTATTTGTGAATTGTGGATGACAGTAGAATCTACAGTACTTATGCTCTCTGGCATTTTAGAGTGATTAAGGCAATAAGAATTTAGCTGGATTTTTTTTTCAGCTATTAAAAATAAGTGAATTTTTGTTTCATTCTGACTCATATCTAAAGAATTAGGATCATGTTTTTCATGAGTAGCAGTATCCAGGGAGCAGGGCGCCAGTTCATAGTGGAAATCCAATGTTTATGAAGACCAATGCTTTGCTCCATTTCAAGGAAGCAGTAAAGAAGAGAGAAAGACAGAGCTTCTTGGTTCTTTTTGATGTAATCTGCATGAATGATAGGGGACAGTGGGCTTTTTAAGATGGAAATATAAATGCTCAGTCTATATTGTGCATCTTTATTTTGAACAAGCCATGGAGCCCCTTTTCTTCCCAAGGAGACCCTTCCCACCTCTGAGGACAGCTGTGTGCCACCAGCAGCTCCATGAGCTTGGGGTTGACTCTGAAGACACTGCTCCCTTCCCACATGACTCTGGGAGGACAGCACTGCCTGCATCTTTATCTTGCTGCTTAGTCTGCAAATGAATATGGATACATGATTGCTGAGGGTGTCTTTCTAAATTCAAATGTGTGTCTCAGAGTGCTTACTGATTCTGCTGCATTGTGAATTTTCACTACATTTCATTGAATTTCCTTCTTGGATTCCTGTGCTTTGAGTGTCCCTTCCTCTCCCTCAGGATGGCCTCCACTGGTCCCTGATGCACCCCTGGTCCCTATCACAGCCTACCTTCCTGCCATTCTTGCAACCCAGGTGGTGATCATTTGTTGGAGTCAACAGGTTTCAAATTCACTCTCAAGCCTGAAGTCTTCTTAAGCTTATGTTCAGTGCTTCCCAGTATTGGCAAAGCGACCTGCTGACTTCCACAATGAATATTTTCAAACACAGGACTTTGAAGAAGAAGAAAAACATCTAGTTTAAAAGTATTTACATGGAACTTTACATACTTGGAAGTGTTTTCCAAATCAGGGTGTCACCTGGGTGAGCACCAATTGTCAGGATGGATTGCAGGCCGGGGCAATTGGTTTGCTGGCAAATCTCTGTTAAGTTCTAAAGAATCAGCAGTTGGGTATGGTGGCATGTGCTTGTAATCCCAGCACTGGGGAGGTTGAGGAAGGAGAATTGGTGTGAATTGGAGACCAGCCTGGGATCAAGGCCAGCCTGAACTGCATAGCGAGTCCCTGTCTCAAAAAACAAAACAAAACAAAACAAAACACCAAAAACTAACTAAATAAATAAATAAAAAATAAAATAAAGAATCAGTAAAAGAAGGTAACATCTAATGCTTTGACATAACTACTTCACAGAATCTTTGTGATGACAAGAACATTAAATTTAACCAAACATGGTGTTATTTGCCTTCCACTCAATGTCTAGTCAAACTGATTAGTTCAATTTGAAATGTGTTGGACACCCGAGTTAGCTGTGGGTATTGTATACATATGTAGATTGCTGTGTACTGGGTATGTGTTGTGTTGGAGGATTCTGCTCTGGAAAGACTTGCAAATAAAGGTGACTTCCTAAAGCTTTTTGCTGCTCTATTGTGGTTCACTGAACTTTGGTAGATATTTTGGGTTATTTTCCAACTATAGTGTTCTTCATGGAGAAGATTCTTCATATTTGGCAGCTGAGAAGCCAATTTCTCTTCCTCAGGAAGTTTCTGATAACTTGAATACCTCCTGCTTCTATTTCATTCCACTCCTTCTTGCTCAATCTTGAGTGGGAGTACAGAACCAAAGGGAAAGTTCATCTTTCTTTCAGTAGGGCGCCTCCACACAAAAAAGCAACCTTATGCTTAAAATGCGTACTTATGTGGCAACTTGGGAAATTTGAGCTTAGAGGCAGAGCAATTAAAAAGGGGGAAGTGAGAAAAAATAGAAGACAGTTTCAGAATTAATGACTACATTATCATTTAACACTTCAGGAAAGAACTCTAACTTGTAGGATTTTGTCAACGGGGTGTGGGCTTATCAGAATGCCAGAAAGACATACAGAAAATATGCCTAGTGGAATACCATAAACAGAATTGGCTTGATAATATTCTGGAAGATAAAGTGTTAGGAGGAAATGAAGAACCATAAATGCAATAAGATGGTTGATATCTCTTCAAGGAAGAAATTCACAGTGGGCAGGGAAAGGCCAGGAGTCTGGCAGGAGCATGGTGCATGGACTTGTTGAACAGAATTCTTTCAAGTTCAATTCTATTCCGTTTCTGTCATCTTGAAGGAATTTGGAATTGGTCATGATGAATGTCACATTCTCTTCTCTAAAACCATAAAATGGAAACCACACAATGTAAAAGGCTCCAGAGTAATTATTTTAGGCTTTATTAACTTGTCCATAATTAGAACCTCTCCCATTCCACATCTCCCAGGCCAATTATGTATGGCATAGGAGGTAGGAGGTGGTTGGGCAGTGATGGGAACCCTGACAGGACCTCAAGGCATCTCTTATCTTTCCTTTTTACTGCAGCCAACTATTCATTCACAAGGTGAGTCTAGGTCCATGGTGTAACTCTCAGGAGAACTCATGCAGCAGGAAGAATTCTTTCCATGCACATCCGTAGGTTGCTTCATTTCTGTAGTGTTCACAAGGTGTGTTAGCTTTCCTGTAGCCAAGAGAAGTCTCAAGTCTTGCACAGCAGTTCCAGGCTGATAATTCTTATAAACTTTTATTAAAAATTAGAATTGGAGGCATTCTTGAAACTCTGTGATATTTATTCATACATTCATCCATTACCAATTCACTTATTTTTGTAAATATTTACAGAGTACAGGAATTTTGTTGGTAGAAATAGAGTTAAGAGCAGAGTAGAGACATTCCCTGAGTTATAGTGATTCTTTGATTTAGTTTATTTTTTGGACAGCAATGGGGATTAAGCCCAAGGCCTCACAATGAGCTGTATTCCCAACTTTTTTTTTTTTAAGACAAGGTCTCACTAAGTTGCAAAGGCTAGTTTCGAACTTGCAGTCCTCCTGCCTCAGCTTCCTTTGTATCCTGATTTAGAAGCACATTCCACTGTCTCTTGTTCTTGCATATGTGACTGAGTTTTTAACAAGAGCCAAGATTGGGAGTGTCGTTTGGTATGTGTGCTTGAAGGAGTGAGGAGCAGGGTGTGCAGCTGAATGGGTAGGGTGGATACTTCTAAGACTTGGAATTTCTTGACTCATCTCAATGAGCTCATGCCCAAGTGAATGTCAAAACACTATGAAAGAGCTCATATATTTGTTTAAAAATATACCAGATTTAGTTGTGTTGGTAGAAACAGATTCCGCCTTCCCAGTCTCATTACAGAAAATCTCCCCTTGGTCATCTGATGGCCTTGTCAGTAGATCTCTACCCAAGCGGCCATTGTATCTCATCACTTCCAGATATTTTATTTACTGTTATGATCTGCATCACATATAGTGGCTTCTGATTTCTTCTGACCCAGAGTTAGGATCATGCTGAGACACTGAAAGTGAAACCATCAAGAGATTATCAACCAAAATCTTCATAATTTACATGTCATACTTCACAAGTGTCAGGGTCACGATTTTAATGATCATATGTATTTTAAAAATTTCCCTCTTATTAATAGTACAATCACAGAGAAGCATTGGTGTACACATAGGCAAATGGGAATAACTGTGCCTACCTTGTAAGGTTTCTGTTGGCGAAAACTGAGAGTAGCTATGTAAAACCACACATTTCTGATTATTTGCTTTCCCCAGCTATGATGAACGTCTTTCCTTAGCAGGCAATGTGTTTACCTTCACAAAGAGTGAACCAAAGTCTGTTTTTGATTTTTTGCGGGGGTGGAGAGGCACATGAGATTAAATGCTTCCTCTAAAATGTAACTGAAAGTATAGTGAAACGCCAGTTAGAGTGCAAAGGGTGCCCTGCAAGCTCAAGACTCACAGTGAGCAGAATTATCAACCTGTGACTTCCTCATTGTTGATGGTGTGAGATTAACTTCTAACCCGGGACAGCCTGCGTTTGTGTCGGACCTACAGCGCTAAGGCTCATAATTCACTTCCATTTTGTCTTAAGGCAGGATGAAAAGGGCCACACAGAGAGGATTAAGAGGAAGGATGAAAAAAGAATCCTTCAACATCCTGGCTGCCTCTTCTCTCGCCAGTTAGATCCATTTCTCTTTAAACATGTGGAAGAGGATAGAAGTTGTCACCACTCAGCTGCGGGGGGAGTGGCCTCACGCTCCTGTCCAGGTGGGTTTGGAAACAGGAAGAAGTCCTACTTCAGATCCACAACCAGAGCATCGCTCCTGCCTGGAGTACGCAGGCCAGGCCCCTGAGAGCTGATGTGCAAAATGATCACTATCGGACCAGCAGTGCCGCCGCCAGTGTGCTTCCCAGTGCCTAGTGCGCATTCCACATCTGGTTCCTGGCTGACCACACTGTAAAACAGACAGAAGACGCAGTTACAAAAGCTCTGGTCCTTTTTTAATGACCAAAAGGGGAATGCCAACAAGAAATTCCCATATCCTTCTGTGACTCTTAATGGGCCAAAATACCAAATGGGATGCTTGTCTTTGCCTTGCTTGAAGCAACTACATCAATAGGTATGTTCTACTTACAAACAGTAGTTTATTAGCCTTTTGGAGTCTTCATTTTCCAATCCTGGCAACAGATTTTAGTCAATATATCATTAAAGTATTCTTTTCTCTTTGTTTTTTTTCCAGTGTACATGGGCTTCTTGTAAGATACTACACAGTTGTGTAACCAAGAAAATACCGGAATTATACCAACACAGCAGGAAATTGACAATGCAGGAGATAATCATACTTAGCTATAGATAATGCATTCAGTGCTTAAAATAGCAGTTTGCCATCCATGTGTCACTGCACACCAGATGGTTGGAAGAGCACAGGACATAGTTTTTTTTTGTATATTGGGAGGGTACATATAAAAATCTGTTAATAGCAATGCACTGAAAAAGGAAAGATCTATAATTTAGGATAAGTGAATGTTTATCAAATTGCCTTCATCTATATTGAGCTCAAAGCTATTTTTATATATTCAGTAAATAAAAATATTCAGTTCAGTGAAGTATTGAATAAAGTTGTGACATTAAGTTTTTCCAGAGGTTTGATTAGAAACCCTCTCTCAAGTCCATACCCAGTGTGGACATGTTAATGGAGACTTCTAGAACAAGTTTTGCTTTGGGATATGATATCATTGTTGCTTTGTTTTCAATTTCAAGTCTCGCAAGAAAAGTCATATCCCTCTAGCAAGAGAACTCAAGGCGGTGCTGAAGGTAGAAGTCATTTGGTACTCACAATAAGATGGGCTCCATACAAGGTTTAGGGGTCCTGCTCTCCAGAAGTTTATGAAAGTACAAATTAAGCTCCCTAGTCATCCATGTGTTAAGACAGCCTTTGAATGAAGATATGAGGTTTTGAACACATAAACTTCAACCCGGGGGTAAGACAGAGTTATTTGTGGGGTGACACAGGAAACCCAAGTTTTCTACCTCATGGACTAAGAAAGTGCTTCTCAGCTGGAAAGACCCCATAGCCCTACACACAGGCACCTCAAGGCAGTGTTTGGTGACACTGAAGAAGAAGAAGTCCTCTGTCTGTGTTTGTCACACTGGAGGGGGAGCTACCTGGACCACTGCTCACCATTCTATAATGACAGCTCAGCCTCTTCAACAAAGACTTCCCAATGGCTACCTGGAGGATTATCTGTGTGTAACTCGCCCAGGCTGTAGAACAGTTATTGAGTCCAGTACTCATCTGAATGTAGCCAGGAAGGCATTTTATAAATGTGGTTAGTATGGACCTTGAAATGACTTAAATAGATTACACTCTGCAGTGTGGGTGGGGCTCATTCCATCAGTCCAAAGCCTCAGAACTAAACTCAAGGATTCCTGTAATGATAACTAGCTGAATATGAATCTATAAAGGCATGATTTCAGTGATCTTTTCTGGATGATCCCCCTATGGATAGAATGTTTGTGTCTCCTTTTATTAATCACTTTCCTATTGTTATGACAAAATACCTGGCATACACAATTTAAAAGAGGAGAGGTTTATTTTAGATCACAGTTCCCAGTGTGTTTAGTCCAGAATCAGCTGGCTCCCAGGTAGAACATCACAGCGGAAGGGTCTGGCAGAGGGAAGGTGCTCCCCTCATCACAGCCAGGAAGTAGAGAGCACAAAGGGAGGAGCCAGGAGGGGAGGTACACTTTCCCAGGTCACACCCTCAGGGACCCAGCTCTAACTAGGTCCACCTCCTGATAGCATATTCAGCTACAAGCTCATCAGTGGAAGTATGACCTCAGCATCCCCATGATACAGTCACCTTCCAAGAGCCCCACCTCTCTGTTCATGAGACTTTTGAAGGACATTGTAGATTTAAACATTAACACCCCTGAAAATCACTCTATTGAAATCTCAATCTCCAATGTGGTGGTATTTGAAGATGGGGTTCTGGAGGGAATGAGGTCTTGAGGTCAATGCGCTCAGCACCCTTAGAAGGAGACACACTGTGCTTGCTTGCTGTCTCCTGCTTTCTGCCATGGGTGTCACACTGAGAAGTTTGTCATCAGACACGAGTTAGCTGACACCTTGATCTTGATTCCCCAGTCTTCAGGACTGAGAAGTAGTTGTTCCTTGTTTAAGCCCTCTCCTCTATGGTAA
>RJWT010043849.1:0-11863 GCA_004365215.1 Cuniculus paca
AGAAGACACTTAAAGAAATGCAGTTGCCAACTGTATTCCTCGATTCTGTGTGTGAACAGTGAGCAGCCTGCAAGGTTGTGGTCCCCAGCATCGCTGTTGGGGACACTCACCTATCGTGAGAGGAACGGGCAGAAAAGACCAGCATTTTGGGAATTGGGGTGGCAGTTTGCAGTGGAGATGCACAGAACTGTTGGCTGTCAGCATTAGTATCTCTCGATCTTAATGCTTTGCCATGTGTTCAGAAAATGAGGCTAAGATACCTGTTCGATTTGGATTTTCTCCTTTGTAAAATTGTGTGTGCTTGGAGTTTTTAACAAATCAAGGAGTCTAATAGTTAATTGAGCTGTAGGCTTTGCATTTAAAAAAACTCATACAGTCTTTTTCTCCTGGTAATTTATAGTAAGTGTTTAAGAGATTTCTCGTTCTTAACCATCTACAAGGCAGTTCATTGTAAAAACACTCAGCTGCAACTTGGCAGAAAATTCCAAAGGATGTAGTCTCCAATTCCCTCTGCCTCTGGATGAGGGCAGTTTATCACCTTCGTGGACAGCACTGACTGTGGTACATTCCAGTACATAGTGAGTCAGGTCTCAGTGGAGAGTCAAGGAAAACAAGACGACGGATTTGATTTGCTTAGTAATCATAATGAAATGCAGGCATTAAAACTATCTTGATCAGTGTTCCATGGTGAGAAAAAGAAAATCTAGTATCCATTTCTGCTGCACTCTTTAATTTGTGGAGTTTACCTTCAGATTATGTCTGTTGTTTTCATTACTAGGGTGAAAAATGTGATTTTTAACAAAGGAAAAAAAAAAGCAGTGGGTTTCCTAAATGATTACAAATGACAAGCAAAAGAGGCAAAGCTACGTACATACAGAATTGACTGCTTTGGTTAATTACCCTGCTTCCTTTGATTTTGATGAATTCAATTTAGCCAATCCTATAAAATTCTAACTCCAAAGAAGTAGGAAAAAAATAGCCTGGAAAACGCAAAAGCCATAGCTTTTCTCAATGTGCCGCCTCCTTTTTCCTGCTGGTTATTTTTTTGCTGTTTTGCTGCAGGCGAATGACTCTGATCTTGTTCTTCTGGCCAGCCTCCCTCTCTCGCTCCTTGACTCTGGCTTGTGCTGGTGGATATCCTTTTCCTACCGCCGCAGCATGTGCACTGGCTGCCCCTCGGGATGGGGAGTCTGTCTGCTCTCGTCACTGCTTTCCCCAAGGGGAGGAAGGGTTTAAACTGTACCTAACTGTGACAGTGTCTTGGTAAGTGAAGGCTTAGGGAGCTTCTAATTTGTTTTTGATATTCCTTGATTTAAAAAAAAAATATTTTTGAATAAGGGAAAAAAAAGACCAATTTTTAAAAATCTTGATATATGAAAGAGTAAGACATATTTGCAATTTTGTAAGTCCTAACAGTAGCCCTGGTTGGCTTGTTACCTTACAAATTGATTTCCTTTGCAACTTATTGGTCATTTACAAAGATTAAAAAACAGTCTTGTGGTTTTGAGTGAAAATGAAGTTTTGGATTAATGAAGTATTTAGAACTTAAATGAGGCAGCAGTGTAACACCTGCCACTACTGTTCTTTTGCCCAGCTCTGTTATTGCCAGTGTTTGGTTCACAGATAACTAAAGTCCCCTGGTCTGCTCCAGAGAAGGGAACTCGCACTTGAGAACAGAGATCTGGGCTGCACATCGTGATGCACACATAGAGTCCCAGCACTCTGGGAGGCTGAGGCAGGAGGACTGCAAATTTAACCCCAGCCTCTCCATCTTAGTGATTTAGCTCAGTGTGAGGGCCCTGGGTTCAATCCCCTGTACCAAAAAGAAAAGACAAACAGAAAAACTACAAGTGATCTGACTTGACTCCCTTCACTACTGAGGAATCGGTGAAAAAGTCTCTTTGTAACTATTCAGACTTGGCAGTATTCACCGTCATCTGAGCCCTGTGCTCCTGGAGCAGCCAAGGTTAAGAAAGTCCTCACTGTTTCCATTCTGGGAAAAGGAAGCTGCAAGGAAGCACCTTCCCCACAGATTTAGATCAACCTCGAGATGGCCCACGACCTGTGACAGGACCAGACGCAGACCCGCTAGATGCCCATTCTCTGCCTCCTGCACGATTGGCTGAATCTTACGTATCCACTGGCCAATCTGGACAAAATACTAATGAGCAAATGTCAAGGCTTCTCCTTCTTCATGCCCTGAACTTTGACCCCCATCAGCATGACCCAGGACAGAGCCCTTCTTGCAGGCCCCTCCTGGGACCCCGCACACCTCCAGGAGAGACCTGATCGGGAGTCACAGCACCGCCACCCTCTCCCATGCCTGTGCTTGCTAGCCACTGAGACTCCAGGAGGTCTTGGAGCCCTAGTATTCATTCCCCCAGTGCCGTAATCACTAGTAAAGTCTGTCCCTACCTAAGCGCGGGCTCGTTTGGCATATTCCAGCTTCTTAATTTATAAAGTGAAACTAATAGATGACCTGACTTCTTAATCATGGTCATTCAGAGAATAGCCTAGAATAGAAAATAGACTAGACGAGAATAGTCTATTCAGAGAATAGACTAGAATAGAAAAATGGGAAAGAAAGAAATGAGAAAACACAGGTCAAAACATCCTAACGCGGTCTGCAAAGGGCACCCAACCTGGCAGGGAGCTGGCTCTGAGTGTGTGCACTGCTCCTCCGTCCTGTGTCCCAAGCTTGGCCTGGAAGGACACAGCACAGGTCTGGCTTACGTTTTTGTCCTTGAAGAATGTTCATTTATTTCAGACAACAGTAAGTCATAAAGCAAGATCTGTGTACCGGATCACAATTATACATTATTGACTAAGATAACATTTTCTGTGTTACTAGCTTCAAATTTTAGGAACTATATTTAGTAGTACTAACCTTGGAAGTGTTGTAGAAGATTCTTATGTTTTAAAAAATTATTCATTGCTATTTAAATTGTTTTTCCTTAACTCTTTTTACATTTTTATAAGTTTGGCACAAACTATGAAGACTCTAAGACTAAGAAAAAACACAGTGAAATTTTCCTTATATAGGCACTTTACAAATACTCTCATCTTTGCTGTGCTGGGTAAGCTGTTTACTTCTTATTATAAAAGATTATTTCAGTATTGCATATTCCTTCAAAGGTGACTTTTTCTGTCTTTCAGCTTCTGTAGTGTTTATGGTATGGACAACTAAGACATTTAGAATGGCAAAGTGCCAGTCAGTAAGTAAAATTTTCATTTTTAATTATACTGCTTTTGCTTTATTTTTTATTTTATTTTAAAGAGGAAAAAAACGAAAATTTCAGAACAAAATAATAGAGTAACAATAGTTAATACATTACATAGTGTTGTCTTCAAAGTATACTGTTTTATTTTGTGAAATTTTGAAGAATTTTTGTGAACATAATGTAATTTTAGTGATTTTCCTTTTACTTAGAACTATTTTATCTAGCATTACCAAAACTTTTTCTTCTTTTAAATGATTCTAAAAATTTCCTGTTAAATCTCCTTTTGCTCTCATGCCTTTTTGTCCACTTTCTGTCTACTTCAAAAAAGAATTCTCTTCCTGTATAGTTTAAAGTAACGGGAGGGGGCCAGGGATGCAGCTCGAAAAGAAATAGGTAAATGAAGTAAGAGAAAAGGTTTCTCTCATCCTATGAAATCGAGTGGTTTTGTGTCTTTCGTGTGTTTGTTTCTTCCCTTTTGGTGCTGCGGATTGAACTGAGCACCTTGTATAAGCACACATTCTACAATTTAGGCATACCCCGAGCGTGTTTTGTTTTGAATCTGAATGGGACTGAAAATCTTAAATCATGCATTTTCTATGATGGCATACTCAGTGTGGACTTCAGCAGATGGTCACTTTGGGTTCCCTTGTTGGAAGAAAATATGTTTCTCAGACTTACACTTTGGAAGGCCCTCTTTGGGGGCATTCCTGAGATTTGGAGCCAGTCTCTGGTGCTACATAAGCAATCACAGAGTGCCCCCTTGGCAGTCCTGAGCTGCTGCCTTGGGGACAGTTCAGCAAGAGAAGAGGTTGAGCCTTCTGGAATCCTTTTCTATTCTCCTCACCTTAGTTATTTTTTACTTAAAGTTCAAAGTATATGTTTTAGAATTTTGTTTACTAAATCTTTTTGTTAACCCTGAACTTTTATGGAATGCAGTGTTTATAACGTTAGAGAGCCTTTTAGCAACGTTATATAAACAATATAGATTTCTTTAAAAAAAAATTGTCTATTTGGAAGACTTCGATGCGAGGGATGTCATCCACACTTGTGATTGTGTGTTTGAATGGGAAAACTGTGTGTTTGTCAGAACGTTAATTTTTCACATTTCTTTTGTCCTTATTTTAGGATTGGATGGAACTATGGGTTGATGATGCATTTTGGAGCTTCCTTTTCTCACTTATCCTTATTGTAATCATGTTTTTGTGGAGACCATCTGCAAATAACCAGAGGTACCTACCACAGGAAAATTTTAAGTTGGCAGGTGTTTGTGGATGACCACCTATAGTGTCAGAAACACAATTTTTTTTTTAAAAAAAATTAAATTTATTGGTGCATTTTAGGTATACATCATGATCACATTCATCATAGGAAATTTGTATGTGTACATGATATATCTTGATCTTTTTTTCTCCCCATTCACTTACCTTCCTTTCAACTCTTCTTCCCCTCCCTATTTACAAACACTTTGTTTCCATTTTTCCCCTTCTCTTCTCTTCTCTTTTCTTTTCTTTTCTTTTCTTTTCCCTTTCTTTCTTTTCCCCTCACCCCTCCCTAGTTCTCCTTCCCATTTGAATATTTTCTTCCTGTTTCCCAATATCTGTTATACGTTTTGGTTCTTATTTACACTTTTAGTTCCTCACACCAGAGAAACTGTGCAGTACTTTTTTTTTTTGTGGCACCGGTGATTGAACTCACAACCTTGCGCTTGCCAGGCAGGCACTGAAGCCACTGAGCTACATCCCTGGCCCTTACATTTTTGAGACAGGTTCTCACTATGCTGTTCAGGTTGGCCTCAAGCTCACTTTGTAGCCCAGGCTGGTCTCGAACTTGAAACAATCCTCCTGTCTCAGCCTCCTGAGTCCTGGGATTACAGGTGTGAGCCACCACACCCGGCACTGCGCAGTATTTACCTATCTGTGTCTGATTTATTTCACTTAAAAGTATCTTCTCAAGATGCATCCATTCACCTAAAAATGTCTCAAGATTTTCATTTTTATGGCTGAGTAGTATTGCATTGTATGAAAGAACTACATCTTTTTTATCCATTCGATTGATGGGCATTTGGGCTGTTTCCGAGATTTAGCTATTACAAACTGCTGCAGTAAACATGGGTGGTATGCTACTTTTAAAGCTTTCAGGAAGATACCAAGAAGGGGAACAGCTGGGTCAAATGAGACCTCTAGTCCTACTTTTTGAGGAATCTCCACACTGATTTCTATAGTAGCCATATCAATCTTCACTCCTACCAACAGTAGAGAAGGGTGCCTTTTTCTCTACACCCCTGCCCCACATTTGTTATTGGTTGATTTATTTCTTGATGATAGCCATTCTTTGTGGAGTGAGATGCAGTGTCAGCATTGTTTCAATTTGTATCTCTCGAATGACCAGTGATGTTGAACATTTTTTCATATATTGATTTGCCATTTCTTCTTGTTCATTTGAGAAGTGTGTATTCATTTCAAATGCCCATTTTTGAATTGGGTCTTTAAATTTGGTGGGGATCTGATTTTTTCTGAGTTCTTATAGGCCTTGGTGTGTTTTTTGTCTTGTTTGTTTGTTTGTTTATGCTGGCCTATCAGAGTTCTATATGCCTTACTTATCTATATGTCAAATTCTTTTTCCCTGCTTGGGAAGTTTTCTGCCATGATGTGTGTGAACAGTTTTTTTAAATGTCATTTGTGCTACCATCTTCTTTTTCATTGACTGATGAAGCTTATGTTACTCTTCTTTGCATCATCTAGCAGCTGCTGGATTGATTTCTCATGATCCCTTGCTATTTTTAAGACTTCTTTCTTTTCATGATTGCTAATTGCAATCCTGTTTTCTGTATATGAGATTCTGTCCTCACATTGGCTCGTTCTGCTGTGTATACTTTCCATTTAATTTTTAATCTCTGAATATCTTTTTATCGGAATACATTTTAATCTCTGAATATCTGTTTGAATCTGTTTCATGGATTTCATTTCTTTCATGTGTCAGGTGTTCATGGTTTTCATTATTTTCTGTTCTCTTTTTTTTTTTTATCTGTATCTACTTCTAGAGTCACTAAGTGTGTCTTTCACTGTGGTCACTGCCTCTGTAGTTACCTGAGAAATTATTTCTGATTTAATATTTTCCAGAACCTCCTTCGTTTGTTTTGTTACTTCTGCTGTTACCACTTCAGGGAGTCCAAGTGGGTGGCTTTCAGATTGCTCCACCTCATTGCTCCCTGGGTTTGCCTTTGGTGAACTAGATGTCTGGGGTTGCATCTTGTTTAAGTATCTTCCCATTTTCTTTCTTTTTTCTTTTGTTTTGTTTTATTTTTCTTTTCTTTTTAATTCCTGGGTTGATGCTTATAAATTGCCTATGGAAAGTGGCTTTATTGCTAGTATTTAGAACCCTTGGGAAATGACTCCCCCTCAGAGGTGTCTGCCAGGTGTAGCCGGCTTTTGGTTTTTGAGTCTGTTGCAAGATCCTACCTCTTCAGTTTATTGGGGATGAGAAATTCCTGCCAGCTTGGCTCTGCTCCTGGCCTATAGTATTTTTTTGTTCTTTTCAGTGCTGGGGATTGAACCCATGAACTTACACATGGTAGCTGAGCACTGTGTCACTGAGCTAGAACTCCAGCCCAGATAGTATTTTTTATGACACATAGACAGTTACAGTCTTGGTATAACAGGAAGAAAACTGGTTAGAACAGTTATATCACTGACTAAAATGGTACAGTTCGCAATAACAGTAGCATCAAAAACTGCCTAGATAATTACAACTGAGGTTACTATTAATTTGCCACCTTTAACTGTATGAACTAGATTTGTGGTTCTATAACAAAATCTAAAACAAACTAGAAAATTGTGTACAGTAAGTAAGCCTGTCATATAGTGATTTTACCTCAGGGGAGAAAACTTAAAAGGGGTTGGGGAAAAAAATAGAGAAATAGAAGAAGAGGAAAAGATTAGAAGCCAGGCTGAAGGATAAAGGAGGATCTTGTAAACACTGGGAAGCTGGTGAAGAACACAGGAGGGAAAGAAGGAAGAAATAGAAACAAGAACAGAACAGAACAACAACAAAAATCTAGAAACCTTGTTCATAATGTGAAAACAAGAAAAAAACAAAATAAAACAAAAAAGGAAAATAAAAGAAAAATGCCCACTTCAAGGTGTGTCTGCTGTCACCCGTAGACAACGTGGGCAAGCAGAGTCCAGATCCGAGGTGATTAATCCCAGCCAGGCAGCTGTGGCTCTTCAGCGGCGAGTGGATAATCCCAGTGTGCGCACCCCCTGAGTTCCTCTGAAGTTCAGGCTGGTGTGTGGCTGTCAGGCTGGAACCAGACCTGTTCAGCTGGTAGTCGTCCTTGTGCCCCCTCCGGCTTGAACTTGGCTCCCTGCCAGCTGGAACTCGCCCCTGACTTCCTGCTGACTTGAGCTCAGCTTCCTTACCCTGACACTGGGTGCTGCTAGGTGAAGCCATCAGATGTCCTGCGTTCCAGGCTTAGTTGGCCCCTCTCCTGTAGGATTCCTGAACCTGAGTAACTCACCAGCCACTGCATCCTCTGTTCTATTCCTCTGGTGCGTTTCTCCATGGAGGCCTCTGGGGTCACTAGTAGTCCCCGTGAGTCTGCAGGTTGGAGCCACACCTCCCACGAAGTGAGTCCAGGCTCAGGGAGAAGGTGCCGCCAGCCACCTCTGTTTTCTTCATCGAAATCTCTCTCTTCGCTAACCCCGGGGGCTTCAGTTCCCGCCTCGGATCCTTCCTGGGACCCGCGCCCCTCCTGCTCCTCACACTGCTCTATTCCAGTGTCTCGGACACCAGATCTCAGAGAGGCTGTTTCTCTGCTGCTCACCACTCTGCCACCTTCTCAGAAGCTTTTTTTTGTCGCTGTTGACAGGGTCTTCCTCTGGCTGGCCTTGAACTCATTGTGTAGCCCAGGCTGGCCTCAAACAATGATCCGTCCTGCCTCAGCTTCCCAAGTGCTGGGATTACAGGCGTGTGCCACCGCTCTAGGCAAAAACACGTTTATAGAAACTGGTGAAGCAGTCTTGCTTTAAGCTGTGTATAGTCAAGTAGGGAGACAGCATAGCAAATGCAGGACAATGAAATAACTGTAGAAATGAGTCTGGGGTGGGGGTAGAAGAGGGCATGAAGTACTCCATGAGGAGGCAGCATTTCTGTTATATTTTTAATAAAGGAGTAGGATAGTGAAAAGTTGAACTGGGAAAGCATGTGTATTCTCTGGGTTAATGGGAGTGTATATCATGGTATATTCTAGAGGCCAGTGAGGTACAAGGTTTGGCTGCAACACACATTGAATATATATCCCTTATCCAAAATACGTGCGACAGCTATGCGTGGTGACACTCACCTGTTATCCCAGCACCTGGCAGGCTGAGGCAAGAGGGTTGCTGTGAGATCAATGCCAGCCTGTGTTAGAGAGTTCAAGGCCAGCCCAACCTGGACTATATGGCAAGAAAGTGTCTCAGAAAAAATGCTTGGAACAGAAGTGCTTCAGATTTGGGGGTATTTGCATAGACTTTACTAGTTGATTAGCTCTAGTCTGAAAATCTGAAATTCAGAATGGTCCAGAATTTGAGACTTTTTAGACACTGATATGATACTCAAACAGCTTTAGATTTTTGGGTGAGAATGCTCAATCTATACTAATAGTGGAGGGAGATAAAGCTAAAGAGGAAGGCAAGGCCAAAGTGGTAAAGGATTTAAATGCCAAGCTCAGAAAGTTCTATGTCATTCATTTATTTATTTATTTATTTAGTTTTTTTTGAGACAGAGTCTTGCTGTGTAGCTCAGGCTGGCCTTGAACTCATGGTGGTCCTCCTGCCTCAGCCTCCCAAGTGCTGGAATTTCAGGCATGCACCATCATGCTCAGCAGAGAAAGTTGTATTTCAGACTTGTGCTGTACTTGAGATTATTAAAAGGAATTCCTACTTTCCCTTGCCTCACCCTTTTCCTCAAGGAAAGAACTAAGCTGCTTCAAGGAAAAAATGAAAAAAATATGTATCAATAATATATACATACATATGTATATACTTACATAAACTGTTGTCTTGCTTCCTGTCTAAAATATATCTTTCCATATCATGTGATCCACCACTTTATTTTTCAAAGCTATATGACATTTTATGTGAGTAGTAGTTTATGTAAGCTGTCCCCAAATGTTAGACATTTTATTCTGGATTTTTGCTGTTATCAGCAATGCTTTCTGAATGTTACTGGACATCTGTCCTAGCAGACTTTTGTTGCTGTAATGTGAGGCAAATGCACCTTTGCTTTGATCGATTTTTGAGAGGAGGAGGATGTGGTCATTTAACAGATGTGGCCACACCAGTGGGCTTTATTTTTCACCAAGCAGATTAGCACTTTCCCTTTCTTAGAGAACAAGCTGAAAAGAGTTCTGACAGGGAAGTAAACCTGACCTGGAGAAAGTACAACCGAAATGTCCCTTCTCTGAAGGTTATATTTGGGAAAATTGCTTTCCAGGAAGATTTTGCCCTATTTTTTTTTTAGTAGCAATATTTGAGAGCTCCAGTTTGATATTTCACAATAATTCTGGCTAATTTGGGAGTAAAATAATTATATTTTTAATTTATAAGACACTTAAAATGTTCATTTCAAAATATGTACAGTGACTATTTGAGATATAAAATGAAAATCGAATGTGTCAAAACACACCAAAGTGCTCCTTGTTTTTCCTACAGGTACGCCTTCATGCCCCTAATAGACGATTCTGATGATGAAGTGGAGGAATTCATGGTCACATCGGAAAATTTAAGTGAGTGATACGCCTTCTTTCCAAATGATCATTGTACGTATTGTAACAAAGAAATGCACACGCCTTTACCTGTGACCCGGGGCACACACATCATTTAAGTTTTTTTCTATGAAATATTCTCAAAACTTTACAAAGTTTGCATATCTAGTTTATTCTATACATTTACTTTATTGCAGTAGATACTAACAAAAAGAAAAGTCATTGATGAAATTTTTGAGATTATTCCTAGAGTTTGTGGTTTTGTTACACCTTTACTCTTTTTTATTTTATGTTTTTGGTACCAGAGAGTAAACTCAGACTTCACGCTTGCCGGGCAAGCAGGCGCTTATGCTGCTCAGCTGAATCCGCAGCCCTACACATTTGCTGTTAAGGATTAAACTAGGCACATGGTTTTTCATGAGAATGGTTTGAGATATATTGTACTTATGCCCAAATTATGTTCATCTTAATGATAGCTGCTGAGTTTCTGTGAATTGTCTTCCCTTGATTTTTTTTTTTTTTTTTTTTTTTTTTTTTTTTGTGGCACCGGGGATTGAACTCACGACCTTGCGCTTGCCGGGCAGGCGCTTAGACCGCTGAGCTGGTTCCCCAGCCCTGTTTTTGAGACAGGGTTTCACTATGCCGTTCAGGCTGGCCTTGAGCTCACTTTGTAGCCCAGGCTGGTCTTGAACTCACAACAATCCGCCTGTCTCAGCCTCCCGAGTGCTGGGATTACAGGCGTGAGCCACCACGCCCGGCTTTCCCTTGATATTTTAAAAGTACACATGCCTATAATTTCCTGTTCAAACCTAAAACATTTCTAATTATACTTTTAGTGCTATTTTCATTTTTTCTATTTCTATATCACATTTTAATCATTTGGTTAATTTTACCCTGGTACTTCAATTAAAAAAATGTATGAAGGCAGTATTGGTATAACTCAGATGTGGATGGTAATTTTGTCTGCCCCATCTTACCTTCCTCTTACTTGAGTTTCTCTTATTACTAACATTATTTTTTTTATAATTTGTTTAGGTTCTCTCATTAAAATACCATGAAAAAGTTGTAGTCTGCCCAGTCAGCAAAAATTGTAACAGTGCATAATCAGCATGTCTCCATTTTCCCCACTTGCTTTACTTCTTGTCAGTTAATTGTCCCCTACAACTAATTCCTTCCTGTTTTTCTGATTCTTGTTAAGGAAATTGGAAAATGTATTCAGAGTTAATGTATTAAAATTCAGTGCATTAAGGTTCTGGCTTAAAGAAATGATGCAGTGAATTATATGAGATTGGGCTGCTGGTTGGTAGCTAGTATGCTCTCTAGACAGAACACTGAAAGAAAAAATAACTGACGGCAGTGGAGAGCAGCAGAAAGGAGGTGGAAACTGGAGGGCATTTGCCCGCTGACAGCAGCAGAGCGCACCCTTTCCACCGTCCGGGCTCTCGGCCTGAGTGCGCTGGCACTGATGTGCTGCCGCGGAGCTCCAAGAGCAAGGTGCAGACCTACTGACGTCAGGAGTGAGAAGGCAGCGATCGCGGCTGTAGGAGCACCTGGAAATTGAGGAGTGAAATCAGGAGCAGAGAGAGAAACCCCAAAGGTTACAGTTGTTCAAATCTTAGCTGATGCTTGAACTGGGTAAATACAAAGTAAGATTCCCAAGATGCCAGGGATAAAAAAAAAAAAATAGCCATTATTCTGAAGAGCATAACAAATTTACTCCTAAATGTTACTTTTGAAGACCTTATATTATTTCTGAAGACTATTATTTTTGAAGCCCTTTTATTAAATTTATTACTAAGTATTACTATTATTATTATTATTTTTGGTGCTAGGGATTGAACTCATGACCGCGCTTGCTAGGCAGGCGCTTAGGCCACTGAGCTAAATCCCCAGGCCC
>RJWT010043850.1:0-11899 GCA_004365215.1 Cuniculus paca
TTATGTTAGTCTGGGCAACTATTACAAAAAGTTTACACAAGTATACACACAACAAAACTAGAAAAACCAACCAAAGGAAAACAATTCTAAAACCAAAAAATCTTCACCTTGTAAGGTGACAATTTTTACTTCTGATTGGTAGGTAGCACAACTAACCAAATGAATACTGGACATGCATTAACTGAGGCACTTGAGATCACCCAACCTGTTTAATTTATAATAAAATCCCTCTTGGGGATTCAGTATTTGTGAACAATTACATTAGAACAATGGTCTTGGTGTATTTTGACAAAAATCTTACACTGAAGTTTAGTCATTTAGATTATATACTTGTAAAAAATGTATTGTCTCAGGCAAGTGTTTAATTTCTTGAAAGCTAGTAATAAATTAAAAGATCTGTGTGTGGAATGTAATTTCTTAAAAATGGGAAAATATTTTAGCTTTGTTATTTGTGAGATACACGAATGACCTGGAACAATGTTCTTTCTATTCAGGGTCATTTTGATATGTAAAAGGTTTTGGTTTCATGTGTATACTAACCACAGAAAAACATAAAATCATGGATCAGTTCAATAGAAACATGATTAACAGTAAAGCATGAAATGGGCATGGTGGCACACATCTGTAGTTCCAGCTAATCAGAATGCTGAAGCAGGATCGATTAAGCCCAGGATTTCCAGGCCAGTTTGGGTGACACAGCAAGACCTTGCCTTAAAAAAAGACTGGGGATGTAGCTCAGTGGTAAGCGCCTGCCTAGCAATGTATGGGCCCCAGCACTAAAGAAGGGCAAGAAGAGGAAAACAAGAATAGTAAAGGATGGATTTCACAATGTACGTGAATTCTGAACACTAAGCATGTGAAAATTTACTGAATTACTAAATAGTAGGGTGATCTCAGTGGAATCTTGGCTTCATATGAAAAGTTTCCATTAAAATTTTAAGTTTTCTTTAAAATAAGAAAAACTTGAAAAGCTCCCAAACCAGCTAAGTTAGAAACTGCTAATTTTCTGAATGAAATAGTACTGTTTTTTATTTTCATACCACTGAACTGAAAGAATAGAAAAAGAACTATAGTTAGTATAGAGAACCACTGAGCCATCTATACAGACACCTGAGAATAAACTCTTCCCACTATTTACCATCTTCTGCAGCTACTTGCTTCAGCTTTGTCATCCACTGACATTTCAACCTTGTCTGCTACCATATCCTCTGATGCTGACTGGACATGGCCTTCTGATTGTCCTCCAGTGTAAGTGGGGGTGCTATACTTTAAAAGGATAGATTTAAACTGGATCAGAGGTGCATCTGTACGAACACCCATTGGGTCAAAATGAGTTCGGCTTACTCGAAAGCCTGCTTGAGAAAGATAGCACAAAAACTTTTTTAACCTGCAGTAAGATGAGAAAAAAATAATTAGGTTACTATATTTGTATTTCACTCCTAATGATATTAAAATATGATATATAAACTTTGCCATTCATGGTTGTCTTACTTTGGCATGTTCATTCCTTTAATGCTGTGTCTATGGATGTTGTAATAGAAGGGAGGATGTTCAGTAATGGCATCAGTCTTTTGCTTCTTGACTACATTTGTAATCATTTCATTACTTTTTCTCTTTCCTGAAACATGGACAGAATTAGTAATATTAACAATTATAATTAAGTGCTTTTATAACTATAGTTTCAAGTCTACATACTCTGATACACCATTTCAACCTACTTATCAAATCTTAATGCTTAAAATGAGGTAATTTATTTTAGGTATTTTCACTGCTCTTTATGTAATTTTAGTATCTGTTTTCTGAGTTAGAAATTCTCTTCTGCGTGGACCCAGAATACCAAAGTAACTTTGGGTAATAAGAGCAAAGCAGGAGGCACAACAATACGACTTCAAAGCAATAGTGACTAAAAATGGCATGGTACTGGAACAAAAAGAGACACATGGATCAATGGAACAAAACTGAGGATACAGAATCATCTGCAGACATAGTCAACTATTTGATCTTTGACAAGGGGCCAAAAGCAAGGCTGGAGGAAAGATAGTCTATTCAACAAGTTGTGTTGGAAAAACTGGTTATATTTGTAGAAGAATAAAACTGGAACCTTATCTCTCACCAAATACTAAATTAAAATCAAAATGGATCAAAGATGTAAACATTAAAACAGAAACATTAAACTTTCTGGAATACATAGATATAGCAAAAGGTTTTCTCTAAACAGAACGTCAGTTGTACAAGAAATAGCCGGAAGAATCAACAAATGGGAATATATTGGGCTTCTGGATAGCAGAAGAATCAGTAGAGTGAAGAGACAACCTACAGAATGGGAAAAAAATGTTTGCCAGCTACTTCTTCACAGAGGACTAGTACCTGAAACATACAAAGAACTCAAAAAAAAAAAACCACCTAAAATTAAAGACTCAGTCAAGAAATAGGCAAGAGAAGTAAGCAGACATTTCAGAGGCAGAAATATAAATGCTCAATAAATACATGAAAAAAAAAAAAGCTCAACTTCTCTGGGCATTGGAGAAATGCAAATTACTAAGATTCCATCTTATTCCAGAAAGAATGACAAGCAAACAATAACAAAGGCTAGTATGGGTGTGGTGAAAAAGGAACCCTTCTGCATTGCTGGTGGGAATGTAAATTAGTACAATACAACTGTTACAGAAATCAGTATGGAGGTTTCGCAAAGAACTGAAATTCCATATGACCCAGCCATTCCCCTGCTAGGTATATTCCCCCAAAAGCCTAAGTCATCATACTACAGTGATACATGCATAACAATGTTTATAGCAGCACAGTTCGCGTTATAGCTCAATCCTGGAAGCAGTCTATATACTCATCAGCAGACGACTAGATAAGGAAAATGTATCTATATATAATGGAATACTACTCTGCTATAAAGAATGACACATTTGAGGTATTGTAGGAAAATGGATGAGTGAAGTAAATCAGACACACAGCTTAAATACTGTATGATATCTTTCATTTGAGTGAGGCAAAGTACCAACAAAGAAAATGATGAAGGGTGGAGAGAAAAGGACAAAGGGACATATTTGTTGCAACAGGGAAGAGGGCCAAGGGAACAGGGGTGAGAGGTGAGGAGGAAGGGAAGGGGAAACAAGTAGAATAAAGATATGCCATGTATGGGAACCTAACAACCCCAAATAATGTAAATACTGTATGTCACAGCACAGAATAAGGCAATATCACCAAGTATGATAAAGGGGATAGGGGAACCAGAGGAGGAGCCGGAAGGGGAAGCAGAAGGGAGCTTCAAAAAAAAAGCTGTGGTATGTACATGTAACCACTCCCCAAGATGACTAAATTGCATGAATTACAAATGTGCTAATAAAAAAATTATAAAAAAGATGTCATATACAGGAACCTAATAACCTCAATCAATGTGGGGTTAATACAAACATGAGCTAAGATTAATAATGTCAATAAGAATGAAAATGGGGAAAGGGAAATTAAAGGAGAGAAGGATGGGGATAAAAAAAGTTATATTATGTACATGTACCCACTCCCCAAGATGACTGTACATGCATATACTGCAAACATGTACTAATAAAAAAGTGTGAACAAAAAAGAACTTTCCTACTACATTCAAATTCAAGCTTCAATCACTCCACTCCTATTTCCATCTCTTGTAGAAAGCCCATTTATGAACTCCGGATCAATCATTTTACAGATTTCAGTACCATCAATATAATACTACTCAAAGCTTAAGTTTGTCACTGTTTTTTTCTTGCTTCACATATATAGGTCTTTTATGTGTGTAAATTCTTTCTCCCTAAATTATAAATTCTTAGGGACAGAGTCCTTTTTTTTTTTTGTGGTACCAGGGATCAAACTCATGACCTCGTGCTAACTAGGCAAGTGCTTGAATTGCTGGCCTAAATCCCTGGCCAACCCCTTCATTTTTAATCCTTTATTTATTGCCTAATAGTGATACATAGGTCTTTAATGAACATACAACAAAGAAAAATAGCACACATGCAAAATGTCTCAAGACCTCAGACACACAAACTGACAAAGGTGCCATGTGTGTCCTCACTGCCTGTTTCTTACATGGCACTTAGGTTTTCTATTTCAGGTGAAAGGAGCTAGCAAGTCAGATTATAGTCATGTATCCTTCCAAAAATCACATACACATGCCTATGCATGCACAAAAAGACAGACAGACAGACAGACAGACAGACAGACAGACAGACAGACACACACACACACACACACACACACAAATATTTGAGGTACATAATATTATGATGGGACTTTGCTTGAATGTTCAACTCCTTTATATATGGATATTATGGTAGAATCTTATTTCTTCTGAAAAAGCAACCAACATTTGCATAAACGAAAGTATTCAGAAGGCAAGTCTGAGGCATGAAACTGGTAGATTATGTCCAAAGAAATAACTTATTGTCAAATCAATGACTTTTTAGGTAAACAGAAAAAATGACAGCTCATTAAGTCAGTCAATTAAAATTTGGTTATACCCTCACATGGAATCTAGTCAAAGAATACATCCTCAAATTTAATACAAGTTCTAAGAAAAGTCAAATTAAAAAAAAAATCCTACATAATACCTGTAAGTAACCATTGGCAACACATGGATTTTTTGGCCTATGTTGTGCTGACAGAAAAATCATATAATTTTAGACATACAGAAGAGCCCACACACAAATGAAATAAGCACATGGAAAGAAATACTCAACAATGAAGCTGGGCCTGGTGGCGCACACCTGTAATCCCAGCACTCCGGAGGCTGAGGCAGGAGGATTGTTGTGAGTTTGAGACCAGCCTGGGCTACAGAGTGAGCTCAAGGCCAGTCTGAACAGCATAGTGAGACCCTGTCTCAAACAGACAAGGGCCATGGATTTAGCTCAGTGGCGTAAGTAGCCTATCTGGCAAGCATGAAGTCGTGAGTTCAATCCCTGGTGCCGCAAAAAAAAAAAAAAAAGTTCAACAATGAACAAAATGCAAATTAACACTGAGATTCCATCTTACTCCACAAAGAGTGACTATTATCAATAGTAACAAATGCTGGTGAAACTATGTGCGGAAAAGGAACCATCTACATTGCTGGTGGGAACGTACTCTAGTACAGCCCAGTATGGAAACTTCTCAAAAAACTAAAACTAGAAATTCCATCTGACCCAGTTGTTTCTCCTTCCAGGTATCTTCTTCTTTTTCTTTTTCTTTTTTTTTGTCTTTTTGAGACAGGGTCTCATTATGCAGTTCAGGCTGGCCTTGAGCTCACTTTGTGGCCCAGGCTAGTCTCGAACTCGCAACGATCCTCCTGCCTCAGCCTCCCGAGTGCTGGGATTACAGGCATGTGCCACCATGCCCAGCTCCAGGTATCTTCTTCAAAAGAGTTAAAGACATAATATTACAGTGATACATGTATACCAATGCTTGTAACAGTACAACTCATAACAGCTACATCTTGGAAGCAGCCTACATGTCCATTGACAGAATGGATACAGAAAATGTGTCATTTCACAGTGGAATACTACTCCGCCTTAAAGAAGGATAAATTTGAGTTACTTGTTGGAAAACAGATGCACCTTGAGACCATAATGTTAAGCAAAATAAATCAGACACAAGAATAAATGTTGCAGTTACTCTTAAATGAGAAACTCAAAGTATAAATAACAAACTAAAAGATAATATGACACAGGGAGACAGATACTCTGTGAATGGAAATGGGAACTAGAGACAGGATTTATAAAGACGTGTTATGCACCTTCAACAATTCACAATGTAATCATTACATACAGCAAACACATAACAAATAAACATAAAAAATAGAAAACGGGCCTGTAGAGATTAGTTTCACTTCCTTAATTTATAGGTAAGAAAGACTAAGAGATTTAAAACATTTTAAGGCATATTTATGTTTTACCTTATTCTAAAAAGGATTTAAGACAGTTTTGCTGAAATTGATGGACATGGCCAAGTCACACAATCAACAACACAGAATAACATTCTTTCTTTTTATTTATTTATTTATTTTATGAGCAGGATATATTTATTGAGGGAAAGAAAGCTTCTGTCTGAGAGAGAGACAGAAGGGGTCCCAAGTGGGTTGCAGAATAACATTCTTAAACTTAATGTTCTTTATGGTATGCCATAAGGCATCTGTGTCATCCGTTGAACAGAAGAAGTTGAATATATCATTTTAAGTGATTTAAATGTTAGCAAATGAGTTGAAGATGCCAAATAAACATGACTAGAAAAAGCATAATTTATTAAACCATATGACATTAAAAGGAATTTATGTTCTCTTTGAAGGCCAACACTAAACTACTAAGCAATTAATACAAAATTACAGCCTATGATAGACCATTGCTCTTTCAACCTTAAGACTATATTTTTATCTATATTCAAAACACATTTTGCATTTGGAGGGTGTGTGTGTGTGCGTGGTACTGGGATTGAATCCAGGGCCTTTGTATTGAGCTAAATTCCCAGCTCTTTATATTGTTTTATTCTGAGACAAGGTCTCATTAAGTTTTTCATGCAGAAATCTGAATTTGAGACTCTCCTGCCCAACCTCTCAAGTGCTGGGATTATAGGTTTTTTGACTTCCCTGAGCCTAGGTCACATGTGATTCTCCTGCCTCACTATGTTCAGTTTAGTATCTAAACTTACTTTTTAAAAAGCAAGATGAACTCTAGATATTAAAGCAATGACATTTTAACTCTTAAGAACTTTTTGATATGAACCTGGAATGTCTAATACAACTATAACGTATGCATACATCCTAAAAATCTATAAAAGATTATATAGTAGGGTGTACTGGTTAATTGAACTGAATTACTATAAATCATATACTGATGAGTGATTTTATTTTTTTTGGTAGCAGGAATCGAACTCAGGTCCTTGCGCTTGCCAGGCAGGTGCTTATGTTATTGAGCTATATCCACAGCCCTTGATGAGTAATTTTAAAAGAATAAAATAAAATTTAATCTGTTTTTTTTTTAATTGGTCTTGCTATGTAGATCAGGCTGGCTTTGAACTTGCCATGTAGCCCAGGCTAGCCTTGAGCCAGCCATCCTCCTGTCTTGCCACCTAGGTGCTGGGATTATAGGTGTGCACCACCATAGTTGGCTGAATAAAATATAATCTCATTGCTACCATTTTGCCACATTATTTGATCTTATTTTAGTTTACACAGTTCTTCAAGAAGGAATCACTGCCTACTAGAGATGTGAACAAAGTACATGTTAATAGAAAGGCTAAACTGTGTACTGTGTAAATGCTGTTAAGTCTTACTATAATTTGATTGTCAGCATAATATGTTGAAAATGTATTTTAAGAAGGCTACCAAGGCAATCTCTTCCCTTACTGCCTTTCTCTTTATGCTTTTTGCAGTGATACACACATATGTATATATACACACACACAGAAATACATACATACCTTGGGTAGTGTAATCTGTTGTGGTATCATCTGTAGTTTTAACAGATACACCATTTTCTTCTAAAATAGAAACAAATAGGAAAATATTTTATAGATGACATTAAGCAATAATTTAAAGTTCAAATATATTCTTGAAATACTACCCAAACTGGAATTTCAGAAAAGAAAATTTCATACAACAACATATGTAAGAGATCCTGTGGCCAAAACAAGCTGTAAAAATTAGGTATTTTAACATTCTATAATAGCAGCTTATTCTCATTACTTATGTGAGGACTAGGATGTTTAGTAGACCCACTCTTATATTAACAGCCAACCAAGACTACAAAAGCCTATTTATACTGAGAAAAAAGATTTAGCTTTACTGAATGGTATGTGTAAATCCATTTTCTGTGTCTCAATGGACATTAGCAATGCTTCTGGCCATAGCATACCTAGAATTATCTAAGGTTTCTGTTTCTAAAAAATAGGTATACAGTATATAATAACAGATATACAGTATCAAAGTTCCTTTTATCTACTAAAATTAAAAACAACAAGGGGAGATTATCTTAATAAAATGATATTCATTTCAGGCCCCTGAGCATAAATCTGAAAATAACTATGTAATTATAAAATGGTAGCAAACAAATTATGATTAGGTTTATTAGAGGATTTAAAGCACATAATTATATTGCTTTTGATTATAATATCAAAGATAAAACTGATACAGTATTTTTAGTAACCAATTTGTTAGCTAGCTAGTGTTCAATTAGTCACCTTGCTTGCTGAGATTTGAAGGTGCAGGAACTGAAAACTGACTCTGAGGAGTACACTCTGATTCAAAGATTAATGTCTTTATTAGGGTCTGAATGTCATCCAACCCATGGTGAACAGATTCAAATAACATTCTTTTCAGGAATCCAGTATTGAAAAGGGAACTTGACCTGAAAAAGAAAATAATTCATAGAGAATTGGATCTGACAAATGTTTATATTTAAAAAAGTCTCCATAACTTAACTACAATTAAAATATGTAATTTAGGATAGAGTAATATTAGAATTCAAAAATAATGTGATTCAAATGTTTGTTTACTCTTTTCCCACTTCTTTTGTCATTTCAGTTCTTTAAACTAGTAGTATGAGCCAAGGAAATGCCATTCAAGTTAAATCAATAAGAATTTACTGAGTTCTTATAAGTAGTACAGTACTAAGAAATGTGAGGGTGGTGGGGGTGGGGATGTGTGAAGGATATACTTAAATATAAAATACAACATTAACCGTATGAAAGCCTGTTAAGTCTAGACAGCAAATAATGTAATGCAGAGGTCTTCACAACGCACATTCTAGCCAGTAACAGAAAATCATCCCCCGACCCCTGCCCCAGATAAGGTCTCATTATATAGATCATGCTGATCTTAAACTTGCTATGTAGCCCAGGCTGGCCTTAAATTCAGGATCCTCCCCACTCAGCCTCCTGAGTACTTGGATTGCAGGTATGCTGAATCATGCTTGGCTTAGAGTAAATCTTTTTTTTTTTTTGCGGCACCGGGGATTGAACTCACGACCTTGTGCGTGCCAGGCAGGCGCTTAGGCCGCTGAGCTAGATCCCCGGCCCTGGTGTTTTTGAGACAGGGTCTCACTATGCCATTCAGGCTGGCCTTGAGCTCACTTTGTAGCCCAGGCTGGTCTCAAACTCACAGTGATCCGCCTGTCTCAGCCTCCCGAGTGCTGGGATTACAGGCGTGAGCCACCACGCCCGGCTGGCTTAGAGTAAATCTTAATTCTTGTGTATATCCTGGGGTGTGTGGTAGGGGGAATCACATAAAAAAATTACACATGATAGCAGTAGTATAGTTTAAAAATGGCCCAGAGATGAATAAGTATGCTTCCCACTTGGGAATCACAGCTATAACTGACAAAATATGAAATTTATAGTCAGATAAACCTGATTCTAATCCTGGTTTCACCACTTACTAGCTATGTAAGCTTGAGAAATTACTGCTTTTGTACAAAAGCAAACACAAGAGAAATTACTGCTAGTATTCCTCATTGTAAAACAGAGAATAAAATTTCTCACAACTTTTTGTAAGAATTAAATGAGATAGTAGGTGTACACAATGCTTAGTACAAAGAATGGTAGTTCTAATTATTCAAATATGTATGAAAGGATCTGTAATTTTAAAGCATCAAATGAATGATCATGTCAGGTGTGGTGATACATTACTGTAATCCCAGCACTCCTGGAGGCTGAGGCAGGAGGACAGCAAGTTCAAGCCCAGCCTTGGTAATTTAGTAAGATCCTATCTCAAAAAAGGCTGGAGATCAGTGTAAAGAAACAAGGCTCAATGAAATTCTGGACCCAACTATGCTATTAACTACTGTTTTTGTTTTTGTTCTTTTTCCTTTTCTTCTTTGTGGTACTGGAGATTGAACCAAGGGCCTTTGCACTGAGCTATACACCCAGCCTTTTTTTTTTACTTATTTACTTATTTTACTTATTTATTTATTTTACTTATTTTGAGACAGGGTCTCACTAAGTCATTAAACTTCTCAAGCTGGGTTTGAACTTGCAATCTTCCAGCCTTAGCCCACAGGCTAATAACTAATTTTTTGGGTCAGTTTTAGCAAGCATTAGAAAACACAATGTCCTAACTTCCTCAACAGTAAAGTGAGAGCACTGGATATTCCTTCTGGATTCAGTACCTGTTATTCTTAATTTCTCTAGTTCTGAGATCAGTAAGTAGGATCACTGTGTAGGAGGTCATATAGGTAAGAGAGTCTTAGAAGATAAGGCTATGTCATTCTTACACTATTTACAAAGGATGAAAATAAAATAATGGGCATCAGCACAAACTTATTTTTTTATTTGAATCATTTTTTAAGGTTTAGTAGATAGCTAAGCCTGACCCTATAAAAGGAGGGAAAAATTTACAATCCTTTGTATCACAATGTTAGCAATCTTAAATCTTTAAAAATTATTTTTATTTTTAGCAATCTTGAATTTTTATAATAATCTCTAGTAATAAAGTTTAAGGTATGGATTATGATTAAAAACAATTTAAAGTATTAAAAAACACAATAAATAGGCATGCTGGTATGCCTGGAATCCCACTACCTGGGATGGGCAACTTAGTAGTGACTTAGCAAGATCCTGTCTCAAAATAAAAAATAAGAATAGTTGGGGATGTTGTTCAGTTTCAAGGCTCCAGTTCCATCCCTCGTATTGAAAAATAAAATTTTAAAACCAGCTCAGGGTGTATTTTGATGGTGGAGTGCCCCTATGTTGATTTCCCCACTACTGCAAAAACAGCAGCAGCAGCAAAACTAACTTGCTACCAATGATGGAAAAGCACCCACACAGTAAATATTTGCAGTTGGATCCCATCCAAACAGCTTTACGCTTCTCACTGGAAAGTAATTCCTCTAAAATCTTTTATATTGGTTGGTTCTTCTATAAAAAGTTACCATTATCATTTTATAATCATGACTCAGTTCTACAATGATCAATTTAAGTCTCCTTTTTATCATTCAGAAATGAAACATCTATGTTGTAGCTCATACGGGCTTCTCTTTTACCCTGATGCCTCTTAGCTTTGTCACAAACTAGGGAGAATAATAGAACAGTAGAGGTTCAGAATCACAGGAAGAGAAGAGTCATAATTATTTGATTAGACTTAAAACTGAATCTAAGTTTGCTTAGCTTTTACCACACACAGTCAAAAGTTGACAACCAATAAATCAATATCTCAGTCAATTCTGAATATGTTGTTATGCTCAAGCACATACCATAGAGGTCCAAGTTCTATTGCTGTCTTTCCGGGCATGCTTCCATGACAGTTACATGGCAACTGTCTATATGGGTTTTCTGTTAAAAGAATAAATAAAAGAAAAACCAAAGTAAAATGACTAATGCAATAGTACTAATTGTTACTGCAGCTACTATATCCTGAGGATCTACTATGTGCCCGGTATTATGCCAAGTTTTTTAAAAATATATTTGAAAATTTTAATTCTTACAACTGTCTAAAAGTGGATGTTAAAATCTCAATCATGCAGGTTACAAGATTAAAGCTTAAAAGTTATTAAAGTTAAAAAGTTATCCATGTCAAATGGCATATTAGAGGCCTAAGTGAAACTAGTTTTTAGTTACTACATTATATTAAATAATATAACAAGAACTTCTATAACTTGAAATTAGTAGGCTGGGGTGTAATTTATGTGTAATACAATTTATATATTTAATAAAAGGTAGATGAATTCTGCCAAATGTATAATCCTATATAACTAGCATTCCAATTAAAATACAATTTTCTTGAGTCAACTTTTCTGTAACAGGAAAGAAAATGAGTTACTCTATTTCTATTATAATAGAGTTGACTCATTTAGCTCTAAAATGTTTGCTAGAAGAACCCAATTCAGTTTAGAGAACAGTGAGAGGCCAGAAATAATCACAAGGAAATTGGGAAGGTTCTAGCATTATTCAT
>RJWT010043851.1:0-11884 GCA_004365215.1 Cuniculus paca
GCCTGATTTGTGTCCCTGGAGTTTGCTCCCTGAGGTGTTAGTGATCCCGAGGCTGTGAAATCCAGGGGGATTTATCTTTTTAATCAGCATTACGGCAGTGACCTTGACAATAAACTTCTAAGGGCAGAGACTTGTGGAGGTGAGTGGTGTGGGTAATATTAATGATTGCAATTGCAAACTCTAGGCCTGGAATACCTACGGCAGGAAGGTCAGAGCCCTAAATGTTGCTCAGCATGGCTTCCAGCTGGGGAGGGAGTTGTGTGGCTCCCCGTAGGGTAGCACACTCTGGAGAGTCACTCCAAGGAAAAGTCACAGCTCAGCAAATCGTCCCTAGCACTAATTAGTACATTAATGCTTCTCTGATGTTTAGATATACTTCATTAGGAGTTGTAGGACATCTATGAGTCACTTTAAATATATGTCAGCAAATATTTACAGAGCTCAGGCCGCATGTAAGGGTCTGTGCCACTTAATAAGCCTGTGGCGTACTGCGCCCCACTGTGTGGCTGTCCCGGGCTGAAACATCCATTCATCCATTCCCCACTTGCAGGGGGTGTGGGCTGATGACAGCTAGGAGCTCAGGTTTTCTTAGGACTTGCCCGAGTCAGAGGGAGCGAAAGCTAGCTTAAAGTGGGCACTCCGTCCTGGGTGTTGCTGCTGCATCCGTGGCTGGTGAAGACGGGGAGAGAGGCTCTGCTCCTTGCCTCGGTCTGGGACTAACAAGCAGCATTTGGCTCCCTGGGAGCTGCCTGTAGCTTGGTCTCAGGTTCATCGCTCACTGACCCATTTCTCCTCCTGCCCAGTCCTGCTTCCTCCCTTCTTGTAGCCACTGTTTCCAACAGGACACTCAGTAATCCACTTCCACACAAGTTTCTATTTTGGAGTTCATACCCTGGGGAAAACGACCAAAGGCACCCAGGACAAAGTGAATAAAATGATGTAGACATCGTCTTAGTCCTTCCCGTCACCTGGGGACCCAGGAAGAGCAGGAACACGTATTCCAGGAAAGCAGGAATCAATGAGAAACTAAACAGCAAGATAAAGGTGTATAACGGAGCCCAGAACAACAGAGGTACACGGGAGGAAGAAATAAACTGGCCCAGTAAATAGTGAATGAAAAGATGCTCCATAGAAAGGGTAGATTTTTGAAGTATTTCTCTGAAGTCTAGAAACTATCGACATTGTAGTGCAGGTCTCTCATTCAGGCAGGAGGATGAGTGGAACGAAGTCAGTGGCCTGGAAGTCTGTAACACGGACGAGACAGAGGGAATGAATATGACTGAGAAGGAAGCCAACGATTAGCGGCAAACGTAGAGGCTGATGAGTGCTGGGGAAAATGAAATTTCTAGCGGAGAGCAGGAGCTGTTCATAGGTGTTAGAATATAAGTGTGATAGATTCAGACACGAATCTGTGAACTGGATGGATTTGGAAGCTAAATCCCAGCAAGATGGCTCCACAGCCTTCTCCAGGTCTGATCTGCTCCTCTAGGGTTGGAAAGCAGGCACTATGTGCCCAGGGCTCTCGGTACTGCCCATGCAGACTGGGGAAAGGCATGTGGAAAAGACCCAGTCTACAGTGACTGGCCATGTTTCCATCGATGTCCACCTGGATCCAGAATGAAGAAACACATCTCAGAGTGAATAATATAAAGCAAGGCAGAAACAGATGAAGGTGCTGAGGGGCAGGTTAGAAGTCAATGCATTCTGTAACAGACTGGACACAGCCCATGGGGGCCTCATGGTCAGAGTCTGAGCACAGCTGGAATAGAAATCATAGCTGAGAGAGTCTGGAAGGGATGAAGGCCTGAAAGTCACGCTCTGGACACACACAGGTCCATTAGTTCTCCACAATGTGTACAAGGACAGTAGAATAAAAGCTCAGAAGTGGCCTGATTGAAAGAAAACACAGTATTGTGGCTGTTATAGGTGAGAAGATACAAATGAGATAAATGAAGGCCTTTGGAGGCAGGCATGCTAGCAGATGCCCATCATTCCAGCACTCTGGGAGGCTGAGGCAGGAGGATGGCAATTTGGAGCCCAGCCTGAGCAAAGCGATGATTTAGCAAGATCCTGTATCAAAACAGAACTTTAAAGAAAGGTGTCAGGACATAGTTCAGGGCAAATGTTCTAGATTCAAACCCCAGGCCCACAAATAAAATGATAAAAAAAAATATAGAAGACATGAAGACTTTGAGTCATGAGAGAAAGACATAGGCTGACAGTGTGGCTGAATGGAAAATGTACGGAGGGATCAGTAACATGCTGATGATAGCTCTCCTGATTCCTAAACCGAGACTTGATGCTGCTTTGTACCAGGAAATTGGCAACCGTCAGCGTGTGCACAACGTCATAAACGACTGGTGCCATCCTGACCGGTCACAGCTTACCTGGCACGGAAACCCACTCGGCATTCCGGAGAGACCACCTGGAACGCAGCTTGGGCTCCAGAAGCAGGAGGATGCTCCTGGGGTTGGAAGCTGAGCTGCAGCAGCAGCCTTGAGTGATGCCCGAGGTTGAGGCAGGTGTTTCCTGGTAGCAGGGCTCCGAGAGTAAAAATAATGACATCAATTCTCCACAGGGCCCTCACTCACTGATCCACACTCAAGCCGTATCCTTGGGGCAAGCAGGGGCCGAGCGCCCTGCAGACCCGATCTGGACCATCCTGCAGGTCACCTGTGCGATTAGACACCAGGAGCTGCTCTGTGTACCAGTCTGTCTCCCGCCCTGCGCCTCCCCCTGGACCACACGATTGAAAATCATACCTAATTGTGAGGACAGAATGAGGACGCTTTCTGGGTGATGTGAGTGCGGGTTTATGTTGCTACCCCGACTGTGCTGCCTGCAGTGGCCGGACTACCTGGCTGGTGACTGTGAGCGGATGACCCTCAGAACTGAAGCAGCCACTGTGCCAGCCTCTCCCTGAGAATCTCCTGAGCACAGGGGTTTTCCACTGGCGATTCTCCTGGACATCTGCTCACAAGGGAAAACTGGACCACTGCTCTCTGGTACTGAGTGGACCGCGAATGATTTCCAAGAGAAAACACTAAAAGCAGGTAATAAAATTTAATAGAACCTAAGCAATAAAGATGAAATGTAGTGAAATACAGACACCTGCTGTGTTGGTCAACTAGGTTTGCAGAATAGCTACGCAGGATTGGTGAAATGAAAGAAGACATCCCAATGTGCTTTTGAAAGGCAGTGACTCTTTGATAATAGCATTTAAAAGGCAAAGGGGAAATTGGTTGTCGTCTCTGTGGACAGAAGCTAAAATGATTTTGAGCAGTCATTCTAGAACCTAAGGTAATCCAAGGCGAATGGGATGAATGGGTTCCAGAATGACACGTCCACTTTGCATCTTTCAGGAGGCCATTGGCCAGGGAAGCCCTCTCTTTCTCCTCCTAGAATACCTGGGGCTTTGTACCTCAAATGACAATGACCTGGTTACAGTGCTTCTCTTCCCAAGACTTTTGTAACTAAACAAAATTATCATAAAAATAACTTCAGAAGCTTGATGGGCAAGAAAGGTTGAAAAATGTTTAACACTTCCCACATCCATCAACCAACACCACTGCGTGACTTCACTAGTTTTGATCAGAAATATGGTGAATGCTTTGATTGAGTGCCATCTGAAGGGAAGTCAGAAAATATTACAGTCCCAAAAATATTACTGTGGGTCCTCATCCACCTTATTCACCAGATCTGGTACCATGCAAATCCAGCTCTTCCTCAAAGTCAAAATAACAATGAAAGGTAAATGTTTTGAATCAATTCAGAACATTGGGGTCATCAGGACAACACAAATAAAGACAGATGAGGAGTAGGACTTCCCAGAGCATTTCAGAAAGTGGCAAGAACAATGGGACCAGTGTGTTCAATGTGAGGGTATTTTGAGGGGGAATAACAGCACTGTGTTTTTTACGCAATATATTTGTAAAATTTAAATTTTCACTGCATTTTTCTATCACACCCCCTACATCCTCAGTCCTTGTAACGTTTTGTTTAGTGACAGGGTCTTGCTACAATGCTTAGCGAAGCCTTGAAATTTTGATCCTCCTACTTCGGATGCCTGAGAAACTGGAATTACAGGAGTGTACCATCTCATCTAACCTCACTCATTTTTTTCTAGTGTAAAAATTATTTACAGAGTGATCTAGGCTGCTTAGATTTGTATCCTAGGCCATTTACTGACATATAATCTTAAATCGCTATTATGGATTAGATGTGTTTGTACAAGTAAAGCTTATAGACCAGTACAGGGCACATATTACTATCTTTTTAAATGTCTATTTCTACAAGTTTGCTCTTTACTATTCCCTCTAGGACTTGTATACCAGCCACAAAATAGGTACTCTCAAAGTATCTGCTCTCCAGACAGATTGCATTTAATATGTACACAGCCTGTAAAGTAGTCATCATTATTCTCAGACGCTACCTGAACATGCATCTCCAAAAACACATCCAGTTAGTCTGCAGAACGGAGACTGGAAACCCGAAGTAGCAGACAGTCGCACTGATGCTTTTGTGCTGTCCCATCCAGAGATACAGGCTAAGGGAAGGCTCTGCTACTCGAAAGGTTCTGGCGTGAAAGAAAGCTTCACTGGGGAAAATGCTCCACAAAGACAGTCCAGTACAAAGGGTTTTTATGTTCTGTTTCATTTGAGAGCTTCTTATTGTAATTCGGTAATTAGGTATCTTGTCCTCAGACTTCTATTTCTAGAATTTGTTCTGCTGCCATAATGAGGATATCCAAGTAAAGAGCCCTGAGAATCAGGGCTTCTCAGAATGGAATGTGGTCCCCCCAAAAAAGGGAAAGAATGTGGAGTAAAAGGGAAGGGCAGGAACAAGAGGAAAAACAGACAGACAGACTTAGGGGGATGATCCCCACAAGCCATGAGAGATCATGCTGTGTTTTTCTCCGAGAGGGTTGAATATGAGGGAGATGTGACTCAGGAGTCACGTGCTCCATGCTCATCACTCCAGGAAGAGTGCCAGCTGTCATGGGAATGTCCCACCTGCTCGGCAGACCTGCCTCAGACTCCAAAGAGGCAAACTTGGAAGCGGCTGAAAGGAGCTGACAAGAAAACAGATTAAAAATATCAGGATAAATCTGCCGTGTGATGCTGGTGGAAATGCCCATTACAAGACTCCTTTGTCACATTTCACACACCCGCCAAAGCAAAAATATTCTCTCCTGGCCTAAGAAACACGGCTCAGATTGACAAATAAAGGCGTATTGCATTTAAGAGGGTCTCAAGCTGGGAGTCTGAGTATTTGCAGCTTTTAACACACACATAAAAATGAAAACGCAGCACAGTTGAAAAATACTTTCAAGTCGCACTGATGCGTTTGGAGATAGCATCCTTATAATACACTGGCACTAAAAGGACTCGATGCTTCCCTGCTTATGAAAGTGGTTTCAGAAGAAAAGGAAGTCTGCGCTAAATAACCAGCTTTTTACGTATAAACACATATGGCAAAATCATATGTTATAAGTTTATTTTTACAATTAAGGCCTGCTGTTTCAGGTTTTGGAATTCAGCATGGCCTCGGGGCCTGTTTATTGCTGAAAGGTTATTAGCCTACTATTCATAAAGCCTCCGTTCTAATTCTAACGTGCATATGCACATGCGAGCTGTGCGTCGAGATGCATAACTCCCGCCTAAGCACTCTACAGTGCCTGCTGGAAGGGCACGCTAGGTAAGTATGCTTTACTGCTCTGCCGAAGCAATTAATTAGCGAAAGCTGTGCGCACTCCTGCCAGCGCCATTGGGAGTCACAGCCAGGCGCAGAGGGGAGAGTGAAAGGGTACCTCGGTTAATAGCACAGCTCAGGAAACCGATAAACATAATTGCTGTAGACTCAGAGTACATCTATCATTTGAAAACCAGTTCTCCTAAAGTGAGAGGGTCACGTGACCAGGACGCACTCTCGCTCCTCCTTCTCAACAGGACAAAATTTCATATTCTCGGGCCCTGAGTCCAGGGCACAGCGGTGAAACAGTTGGGATGGTGCAGAGGTCTTAATCAGACAAAGCAGGCTGGATGCACTTTGAGTTCTGCTCCCCGCTCCCCCTTTCCGGCTTTCTATTCCTCCCCTCAGGCTGTTCATGCATGGGAGTGGTGCAGTCACCAGTGCGCACATACGCAGCTGTGTGTGTCTCTGTCATCGTGTTACGCGTGTATTCATAGCCATGTTTTCTTCAGTATATTAATGGGAAGCTATCTGTGCATTTTGCATTTAAGCCTTTAAAAGTAAGATTTTCAAAGGAATAAATATGTAACTGTGTCTAACATGGGATCTGCAGATACAGTGGAAGAAACAGGCCTCCTTTGCCCATTGGTGTTGCTATAACAAAACACCAGAGACTGGTTTAACTAATAAACACCTAGGTTCATTTATTACCATTGTAGAGGTGGAGAGGTCCAGAGCCAAGTGAAGATCTTCATTCTGAATCCTCACCTATGACCAGGTTTTACACTGGCTTGTCATAGATAGATAGATAGATAGATAGATAGATAGATAGAGATAAATATATAGATATATATAGTTCCACACAACCATCCAATAAATAACTAATTCAGCATAAAAAGGCCAGATAAAGAAAAAATAAATAAAACTAGTCATCTCAACAATTATCAAGCAAGTTACAAATGACATATACCTATTACTTGTCTACTAACTTTGCAGCAAATAAATGTATTTTGTCTAATATTAAGGCAGTCATGGGAGCTAGTGTACTCATAGAGCATATTAATTTTATGTCCCTTGGCAAATTATTGCCTTCAGCATTCAATTTCTTCAAATTCAATCTGTCGATTTATTTTTCTATAACAAGAACAATAGGACTATTTTAAAAGTTGTGAAAATTAAATGTGCTAACTTATAAAAAAATTCATTCACAACAGTGAACATTTACACATAAGAGAAACTCTGTGTTTACCATAATACACTGTTAAAGATTAGAATTTCATAATACAAAATGGAATTTGTATCAAAAGTTATAGAGCGTCCATTAACATATATCCATCCCTGGAATTCTATTCTAAGGATATACAAAATATTTTGAATAAATATACAAATGCAAACATACAACTGCTCATTGTAACAACTGTAACAATATATATAACAGCAAAGGAAGGCCCTATACTATTGAGGTTACTAAGAAAAAAATTGTATTTTCCTCGTTAGAAAGGTACAATAAAACTAACAGTGACCTTGATTTTAAAGTCTTGATCTTGTTTAAATATGTCTTGAAAAAATGTTAGAGAATTTTACATGTTTATGCTTATATGTTTATCTCGCTTTCTGCACTACTTCACCGGGAGGCTACTTTGAACGGCAGGTGAGAAGCTGTCTAAGATTGTAGCATTGGTTGCTTTGGATTGGTAGAATTGTGTCTGCGTCCACTCTGGAAATTGTTTCCGCGCCCACACGATGGTGGTGTTGATCACACACAGTGATATTTTCTGTGTTATTTTCTCCATCTCTCTCACCCTTAGTCTCACTTCACTCTTCTTGGCAATGAGAAGTCAATAAAGAATATTTTCCTAAAAGGGCTGGGATTACTGTTTTAATGTTTACTTGTGGACTCAATTCTGAGAATTTTGTTATAATAAACCTCTTCTTTGGCAATAGTCTGCGATGTCTACAATGGATAAATATTATGAGTAATATAAATAATTTGTAGCTACTGTTTGGGGACAATATATCACCCTACATAGAAGCTACCGTTTAGAAAACAAAATATGAAGGGAGAAAGGAGGAATGAAATATTTGAACAATACTCACTTATTCTCTTTGAGTACAATGTCAATTTGCCTTTTCATAAAAGACATTAATAGTGTAAGCAGGTTCCAATTATTTCAATTATCAATTACAGTAATATCTCAGTTCTCGAACGCTTCTGTTAGCAAACAATTTGGTTTGCAAACAAGAGTGATCAGCAAAATTTTCCTTCTGTTCACAAACTCCTCATCGGTGACAGACACAACCATGGCTCATCTTCCCCACACAAACACAAATACAGTCATATTCCCCAGAATCTTAAAACAAATTAATTTCATAAACGGAGGTACAGTAGTAGTTGAATCTCGACCATAGAGTCATGTGCATTATCTAACTTGTGACAAAAAGAGGGAATGACCGGAGTTTTTCTGAGAAAGTTGAAAAGATACTTTTCCCAAAAAAAATAGCAATGAAGGTTAATGAAAAAAAAATTTCATAAAAACATTCTAAGCTGCTTAAGAGTCAATCACAAACACCATCAAGAATGTCATTACTATTAAGAATATTTTCCCCTATCTCTAGCACATGTACAGTGTTGGTTCTCAACTTATCTTCAAGATGCATGCTTTATTCAGACTTGATTTTTCAATACTGAAATGTGCAGCAATTTGTGAGCAATCTTAGCCAATCAGAGAAATAAATATTTAAAGCAATTTTCTAAATACTGTATTATTTACTACCTCTCAAAGATTGGAGCTCTTTGATCAAATCACATGAATGCTTATTTTCAATATGTTATACATGCTGAAAGCTTTCTCCAAGAGGCATGCACTTACAATAAAAGCCGCATTTTCATTAATCATTACAGAATGCTTTTTTCCACCCATATTTTTCAGAATTGTAGTATTTTCCATCGCTAGATGACATTTTATTTTCAGTACATGAATATATTTATGCCAAAGCATTTGACAACATCATCTCAGGGAGAATCTTGTGTTATAAAGTTTCTAATTCTTCCATTAAGTTTTATGGCTTTAAAAGCTGTTTTTGAAAAGTTTTTTAATTAAACACTAAAGATGCAGGTGATTTTTTCAGTTTTATCTACATTTTCTGATAAACTTCACTGGATGTATATTTGAGCTGGAAAATGAAAGCAAAATGATTGTTTCAGGCAAAAATATGTAATTCACTCTATCCTGCCCTGGGCAGTGGATTTACAGCAAGCCTATGTTCCAGAGAAGACAGACTCCCTTCCTCTCAGGCAGCTCACATCCTGGAAATGACATCTCAGCTCTCTTTTCAGAAGCCCTGAAGTCAGATGAACTTCCATATGCAGACAAAAGGCAACACAGGCTCTCGTTCTGACTCTGCTGAGGTCGGAGGAGACTTGCCTGCTCCGCCCAGCACTTCTTTCTGCTTTTTCCATATTTTCTATGTGTCTCCAGTCCTGGAAGAGTGGAGGAAGGGTGCAGGGAAATCTGTTCCTCGATTTTCTCTGTAGTCAACTGCTAACAACTGCACAGAGGTGCCTATGATTAATTTGACTTCCATGCGCTATGAGAGTACAAATCATTAGACGAGCTGCCAGAAATGCAAATGAGATAAACCTGTGGCTAGCAAAGGTGATAGGGTGATGGGATGCTAAGTTGGCTGTGAAAGCCAAATGGTTTTAATATTGCCCATTACGATTATTTTTCTTTGGAAGGGAGGTACTGGAGATTGAGCCTGGGGCGATCACACTGAGCTATATTCACAGCCCTTTTAACATTTGAGACCGAGTCTTCCCTACCTCACTGGGCTGGGCTTGAACTTGCAAACCTCTTGCCTCAGTGTCCTGTGGAATTAAAGATGTGCACCACCACGGCCAGCTTATGCTTATGCCCAGGGTAATGGAGAGTAAGCCCATGTTTTATTCAAGTACATTCCTTGAGCATGTGTCCTGCCTAATTCAACATCGTGCTAGGTAAACAGAAATGCTGTTAAAAAGATGGCCTTAAAAAAAAAAAAAAAAAGATGGCTTTTGCCCACATATACTTCAAATCCTAACTTGGAGACTCTGTCAGACCCTGACATGGAAAATAATGCAGGGTAAGCTAAAAACAAACTATTTTGCAGGGTGCTCCTTTCTCCTATGAGAGATCTAAATGAAGTACAGCAGGATGACGAAATGCTGCTTAGATTGCTATGCAAATAAGCACACATAAAATAAGCAAACTATGGAGATGGGAGGAGCAAGATGATCAAAGAGGTATTTTTTACCCAGATTGTCCTTTTAGAGCAGACATCGAGAGTAAAATTTGAGTTTCTCTGGATCTGCCAATCTAGAGCCAAAGCCTGTTGGAAGGCCCAGATGAGAATCAGTGGGTGGAACCACTACGTAAAAGCATTGGCGCTACTCTGCAGCGAGCGGGAGAAACCTGAGTTGCTTGTAGGAAAATGGGTGCAGCTCAAAACTGTAATGTTAAGTGAAATAAATCAGACTCCCCAGCTTAAATCTCGCAGTTTCTATGACACGAGATACCCAACGTATAAATAAATTAAAGAGTCCAATAAAAAAAGAGAGCTAGTAGGAAACAGGGAGATAGATCTTTTCCAAAAGGGAAAGGGACCAAGAGATGGAGGAAGGGAAAAAGAGACGGGACTGAAAACACAGTTAAGATGCATCATGCACATGTTCCGAACCCCTCCAGTGAACGCAGTCCATATATACTGAAAATATGAACAAACAAAAATAATCATTTTTTTTTTAAAGAAGGGATGGCGACCATGCAACACAGTCAGGAGGAGAGAGTCACACACACTGGGTGTCCACGCTGTCCCAGGAAGCGTGGCAGGCACTGGAAGCTCAGAAATAAGGACTGCGTGAAGCTCCGTGCTGTTGAGAAGCTTAGCATCCAGGTGCTGAGAAGCAGCAGCAATTTTAGGAAGAAAATAAAATCAAGTCATGGAATTGAGGACGATGCAACATGTAAGAGCTGGACTTCGAAGTCCAAAAAAGAGCATCTGAGGCAGATGGCACTTAAAACTTCATATTCACAGAGAGTGACTTGGTAAATTACTGGAAAAACAAAGTGGTTGTAACCGGAAACAATCGCCCGAACAAAGGAGAAAGCAGGTAGAGAAGGCACGGGGGGGTGGTAGAAGCCAGTTACGCAGGCTCTTACATGAGGTGAGTTTGGCTGTTACTCTACTGGTATTGGAATTGTTGGTGGCTTTAATGCGAGAAAAGAATGGGTGCTGTGGACACTTTCATGAGTCATCCTGCCTGCAAGCATTGGCAGTAATGTTTTCTCTTTCCATTCGCTTTTTCTCCTCTCTCAATTCTGATGTTTTTTTTCTTGCCCATAATACACAGAGAATGACCTAACATATTTATGATATAGTCTCAGTGTATGCTTTTGGTCCTAATTTCTTAATAGTACTCTCGTTGACTCCCAAATGTGTTCTGGTTTAGTCAAGGATTTGTCAAACATTTTCCTTAAAGCCCAAAGGAAAAGCAACTAAACTTTGTCATTGTATATAGCAAGACAGTAGCCATCGACAATATGTAAGTTAATAAGCATTGATTTATTCCAATTAAATTTGTTAATGAAGACTGAAATTGAACTTCACATAATTTTAATGCATCATGAAATATTTTCTTTTGATTTTTTTTCTTTATCACTTAAAATGTAAGACGATTCTTAGCTCATGGGTCACATGAAAACTGGTGCTTGGGTTTGGTCCTCCTGTTGTGGTTTGTGAACCTACTGCTTAGAACGTAAGTTAGAGAGTGATCCTACCAATAACTGACCTTTCTTGAGCGCTTACTGTCTGCCCAAAAAATCCTTCACACGAGTCTAAGAACTGCATACTAGGATTAGATTTCTTTTCAATAAAGAAACAGGCATAAAGAATGTAGGTTGTAACATGGCACCTCTAGGGTAATAAATGGCAGAAGCCGGGGTTTTGAGTCCACATTCTTAACCTCATGGCTAAATGACCTCATCTTACATGATACTTTCATCCTCAACCTCCAGTTTGGTATTCTTCCTTCACATCATTTTTTTCTAATTATTACATAATTTAATTTTCCCTTCCTTTCCACATTATTCAATTTTTTAAAATGTCCTCCTTTCCTTATTCTTTACAAAAATTATATTTATAATTCAGTTATAGG
>RJWT010043852.1:0-11887 GCA_004365215.1 Cuniculus paca
TTAATAAATGGTGCTGGAAAAACTGGCTTTCCATATGCCAAAAACTAAAATTAGACCCAAGCCTATCACCATACACTAAACTAAAGTCAAAATGGATCAAAGATCTAAATATTAAAACAGAAACACTAAATCTTCTGGAAAACAAAGTAGGTAGAAATCTTGAAAACATAGGGGTAGGTGGAGAATTCATGAACAAAAGTCCAACTGCACGGGAAACACTTCCCAGAATCAACAATTGGGATCTTGTCTTGTTAAAAAGTTTTTGCATGTCAAAAGAAATCTCCAACAGCGTGAAAAGAAAACCCACAAATTGGGAAAAAATTTTAGTCAACTGCCCTTCAGACAAAGGCCTTCTATCTAGAACGTATAAAGAATTGGAAAACATCAGGCCCTCGAAATTCAAAGACCCAATCCAAAAGTGGGCATCTGAGATGAAAACACTTCTCAGCTGAAGGAATATGAATGGCAAATAAATACATGAAAAAATGTTCAGTATCACTGGTCATTAGAGAAATGCAAATTATAACAACTCTGAGATTTCATCTCAGTCCAAAAAGAATGGTCAGGATCAAGAAAAGCACCAACAATAAATGCTGGAGAGGCTGTGGGGAAAAAGGAACCCTTCTCCACTGTTGGTGGGAGTGCAGACTGGTGCAACCACTGTGGAGGTCAGTATGGAAGTTTCTCAAAAAGCTAGGACTGTAAGTCCCATTTGACCCAGCTATTCTGTTTCTGGGCATATTCCCAGAAGTGAAATCATCTTACCACTGTGATGTATGTGCACCCATGTTTATAGCAGCACAATTTGTAATAGCCAAATCTTGGAAACAACCCAAATGCCCATCAATCGAGGGATGGTTAAAGAAGATGTGGTACTTTTATACAATGGAGTATTATTCAGCTACAAAAAATGATCACATTGAGGCTTTTATAGGTAAATGGATGCGACCTGAGACCATACTCATAAGTGAAATAAACCAAACCCACATGTGTAAGCACCACATTGTCTCCCTAGTGTAAGAAACTGAAAGACTCAATAAGATAGAAAATTTCTGATAAATATGGAAAAAAGGTTCTGAAATCCAATGGTGCCTTTATTCTTTGATTTGATTGGTTTAAATCCCTTTCCTACAATTTGATTGCAGTATGTGATAAGATAGGAGCAGCTCTTTTGAAAAATGGACACTACAGTAGCCATCCTGGCTTCTTGTTTGCCAACTTGATGACCTGTAGTGCTCTTTTGTTTTATCTGGTTTTGTATTGCTTTGTTTTATTTGAGTTTATTGTCTGTAAATGTATGAACAACCATTTTGAGGAAAGCAAGTGACACTGGGGTAACCATAGTTAATCTCCTGTTGTTATGTTTTGAAGACCTGTGTAGCTTTGTGTTCTGTTTTGAAATGCTGTATTGTATTTCACTCTATTCTGTTTTCTTTTGCTTTATTTTGTACTGTTTTGTTTTGTTATATTCTCTTTAAAATAAAAAAAAGAATGATTTATGTGATTAATGGATCAATGAGTTTTTCTGGAGAGTAGATTTGCTATTTAAGTCAGTTTGGCTAGGTCTCCTGTGAGTGGTGTGTCTTTTGCAATGTGATATCCTTTGTCACCTTGGAAGTCTTCCAGAAAGAAAGCTCTCAAAAGACTTGGCCCGTTGACCAACCCTGAATCAGAAAGTGGTACAAAATAACCCCCCTATACCCAGTCTAGTGAATCACAGTGTTATTAGTAGCTGCAGACAAATGAAGACGGAGTCCAAGAATGTCAAGATGGGTGAATACATGGGTGAGTCCAGGTACTTGGGCTGGCCCTGGGATTCTCAGCCAAGTTTGTCCTCCTCGTCTTCTGCATTTACCTATTTAATTCAGCAGATAACTGAGCACCAACTACTGGGCAGGTGCTGCCCTGGGCACTGAGATAAGTGAGGGCTGAACAAACACAGCTTCTGCTTGCCTGGAGTGTGTTCTGCTTGGGGGGACAGTGTCATAATTACTTTTCTTTCATTGCTTAGACAAAATACCTGGCATCCAAAATTAAGGAAGGAAAGGTTTATTTAGCTCACAGTTTGTGGAGGTTTCAGTCTATATCCACTGGCTCCAAGGCAGAGTGACATAGTGTGGGGCAACACTTCAAGGCAGCAGGAGACAGCAAAAACAGCAAGAGCAAAAGGGTGAGAGCAAGCCTCTTTTCCTCCCTTATATTGTAAGCTGGCTACCACCCCCTAGGGTGAGTGTAGCACTTACACCATCTCGATGCCCTCCTCTTGCACAGGATGGGGATTTTTACAAAGTGAAGATCCTGGCCCCCTGCTGAGTCCTTTAACCTTTGAATTTACCAAGATGATACAATGTATCAACCATTAAAGACAGAGGTGTAATATTCTACAGCCTTGTTAGGGTTTGACAGACAATAGAAGGTGACAGGAGAATGTCAGGGCACAGTGAGGAAAGTGGGTATGTTATGCAGAGTGTTTGAGAGTCACTCAAGTGGAGGGACATTCAGCCTATGACCTGCAAGCAAGGAGTTAGCCTTGAGCATTTTCAACAGAGGCAGAAGTACGTGTAAAGGTCCTGAGGCAGAAAGCTGCTTGGAGGAAAAAAGCAAGCAGTGAACAAGGGAAGGAAGAAGAAAAGATGAGATGATAGAGGACAGCAGTCTTTCATTTGCAAATCATAATAGGGCTTTGATTTTTTTTTTTTTTGAGTACCAGGAATCCATCTCACAGCCTCATGTTTGCCTGGCAGGTGCTGGGCCACTGAGCTATACCCCTGACCCCAGGGCTTTGATTTTATTGCAGGGACAATTGGAAGGTTTTAGTGTTCAAGGCAAAGACTGAATTTGTCTGATTACATTTTGGGTAGCTCTCTCTACCTGATACTAGACTACGGGACACAGGGGTAACATTGAAAGCCAGGAGATTTGCAGGGAAACAACCACATTTAGATGGGAAGTGACGAGAGTGGGGCAGGAGAGGCAGAGCTTGGGGACAGGGGTAGAGTACAAGGAGGAGCACTGGGGGAACTGGCCCCCAGTACATTTGTGGAGGAAATGAAGGAAACAAGAGACTCTTGCACTTTTCTCTGTGCCACTGCACGCTCTGTGGTGCCATTTTGTAAACGATGTGGATCTATCCCTCCTTTTTCATCATATGCTTCTCTTTTATATCCATTTCCTTGCTATTACAGAATAGATGAGCAAGTTGTACTAATGTTTCAAAGGACTGGCAAATGATTTACTAGGAAACACATCTACCATGGTGGACCCTCAGTAGCTGTTGGGTTCCCGGAGGTGAAACAGAATGTGGCAGCCAGTCACGCCTGGACACACGACCAGTCCTTTTGTAAAAGAACGGTTTTTTTTGTTGGCATGAGGAAAGGATAATGGTTATCTGGTTCTTCTTCCTCTTCCTCTTCTTGTTCATTTTTTTTTTACAAATATAATTTTTCTACATTTAATCTTCTATCCTGGGTAGAAATTTAAATTAGATAAATGCCAAAGAAATATGACTCTAACAGCAGTTTCTTGGAAATTTTATAATAGGTGAGCTGTGAAAAGAAAGGACAAGTATTTCAGAAAGAGCCCCTTTGGCATTTCACAGCCTGTCCTATGGCCGGAATGACAGCAGACTGTATTCTCAAGTTTCCCATTCTCAGGCAGATCTTAGGAAACGGTGTGCTGAGAAAGTGCTTTGGGACAGTGCTGTGGGGCTGGAGGTGTCACCATCCAGGGATAGTAGAGCACAAGCTTCCTGCTCTCAGCCATGTGATGGGGAGGTGTTGGGGTCATGAGCGCTTTACAAAGTCCCTCTTTCAGAGCTTCCTGAGCTGGGATGGGGCCAGGACTGGAATGAGCAGGAGTCAAGGTCATGACTGCAAGGATGATGCTGAGGGGTCTCATGTGAGGATGAGCACGGGGGCCCCAGGAGCAGCGCATCAGCAAGGCTGGTGCAGGACAAGGTGGACTGAGGGGAGCTTCTGGGGTGCTGAGAAAGGGCGCTGGCCTTTCTCACTGCCTTGGGAAGTCCTGGGGGTGGATGGGGACTGGATGGAGACTGTAGACAGCGCTGCAAAGGAAGCTATAAGCATTTCAGAAAGAAAGTGGGGAGACAGGTGGGAGGACAGCAGGTCCTGTTGGGCCGGTTACAAACATTCCCAGTGGCAGGAGGCAGTGCTTGCCTTCCGGTCCCTGAGAGGTTTGAATGAGAGCTTGCCTGCTGTACCAGGGGTCTGACCCTGAGGTGATGTAAGCCTGTGACTGTCCTGCAGTGGTATAACCACTGTCTTTACTTGATAACAATAAGAAGGAAATTGTTTGTTAGTAATCAAAGCTGGAGTCTGGAATCAGGCTGCCAGGTTCACAGTCCAGCTGACCTGCAAAAGCTCCATGAATTTAGGTCAGACACTGGGCCTCGTGGAACCTCCATTTCCTCAGACCTGTACTTTCTTTTCAGAATGCTTGCGGGGATTGAGTTGATAAGTGCCAAGCACCTGGAACAATTTCGGGCATCTCACAAACACCCAATAAATATTACCTCTTCTAGTCACTGTTACCATTCATTGTTGCAGGCTGTGTGCTGGACCAGTTCTAGGAGATACATACAGGCAGAAGGCCTGAGGCCTTGCAGCAACCTTGAGAGTGAAGTTATTCCTGTTTTACAGATGAAGAAACTGAGTTTGAGATTTTACAATGACTTGAGGTCGGATGGCAGTTGCCTGGCATACCTGCCGGAAGCATAAAGTGTGAATAGGAAATTCAGCTGATAGTATTCAGGACTCATAAGGATCATACTTGCAGGGCCTGATACTCCACTCAGAAAGTGTCACCGATGCCTCCAACTGAAGCAGGTGTCAACCTTAGCTGAGACGGGTCTGGGTTTTCAGGGGCAGTGGGTGGGCTGCCTGCTACTCGCATTGAGAGACCCTAAGGGACTGTTGGGAACAACATGGGTTTAGGGACAATGGTCACACTTGATATTAATGGGAGAAAAGCAGGCTTATCCTAACTTAAAAAATAATCATTTTCCCACGAAAGGATGTTTTAATTAAAAGTACGGCGGCAGCACAGAGTACAGGATGTGCTGAATTTGTCCTGTGCAGGCTAGCCAGAGAGCTCGCCTGGGTGCCAGGGTTGGCCATGTGCTGCTCCTCAGGTCCTGGAGCGCTGGCAGGTGCCCACAGACACAGGGTGGCTTGGCTCTGGCCTTTGACTCTCTCATGGCTAAGCAGGTGATGCAGCTGCAGCACAGGCGGCTTTAGTTAAAGAGTAACTGGTGAGAAAGAGAGGACTCAGCTCATAAACTTTTATTTAAAGAGATTGAAGACTGTTCCGATGACTGTTTTGTAGCCCAGAAATCTGCATGTATCTGTCAGGATGGAGTTGGAAATTAAGTTCCTGCCAACATTTCCATGTATGGAGTGTCCACTGCATCCTGCGTTATGCTAGGTGCTTGGCAGGCACTGAAATCAGCAAGGTAGGCTTCCTATCTGAGGACACTGAGGTTCAGAGAAGTGGCAGGACTTGGCCAAGACCCAAGAGTGTGGAGCTGGAGGGACAGAATGTCATCTTCAGAGCTTGCATAGATCCTTATAATTTCCCAAACCGCCTTACTGCACATTTTTCTCATTTAGTTCAATCTTGGTTCAAGCTGGACTGAAAATGTCTCTGTGCAGAGGTTTCCAAGCATGAAGTGAGCATGGTGCAGCACGGATGGGTCCTTCTTTAAGAAATGACCTTGATGAAGAAAGTGTAACTCACATTTGTAAACTGGGAAGTGGGCATTCTGCTCAGCAACCGCTTCCATAGCATTGTCCTCTCACACAGAGAGACACGGATGTGATGCGGAGAGCTCCTTGCTGGAGGCAAACACACAATGGAGACAGCATTCCACATTCTTTGACCCTGCTTTGTTCTGCCTTCTTGGCTCGACAGTGCTCTTGCTGAGCCCACCCATTGGCCCTCACAGTTTGCTACACTGCCTCATGCCAAACTCTTCTCGCACTGACCTTGCCCACAAACCCCTGGACACCCTCCACTCCTTAACACATTGCTTGCTTGACAGCCACCTCCTCTGAGGAGCTGGACTCATCTCTCCAGTCCCTGTGTTAAGGTTGTCAGATAACATATAGGATGACCAGGTGTATTTTAATTTCAGGTAAACAACCACTTGTTTTTAGTATAAGTGCAATATATATATATATATATATATATATATATATATCTCCCATGAAACATGTTGTATATACTTACACTTACACATGATAATTGTTTATCTGAAATACAAATTTTATTAGCTGTCTATCTTAGTTACTTTCTCATTGCTGAGACAAAACAGCTGACACCTCCTAGTTAAAAGAGGAAAAGTCTATTTTAGCTCACAGTTTGTAGAGGTTTCAGTCCACAGTCATTTGGCTCCAAGGCAGGGCAGCATGGTGGAGAAGCATGGCAAAGGAGAAACAGTTCATGGTAGGGCAGGCAGCAAGCAGCAAGCAGCAAGCAGCAGCAACAAGCTTCCCTTTCCCCTTATATCCATCCAGGCTACAAACCTGTCAGTGCCACCCACTCCCAGGGTGAGGCTTCCCATTACCCACACTCAGAACAATGCTAAGACAGTCAGTAGACTGATCCAATCACCACAACCCTTAATCTATATTCACATATCCTAGATCCGGCTACCTCCAAAAATCTCCACCTATGAGTGTGTGATACTTCGGGGGCTATCTAGATGCAAGCCATAGCAGGACTCCACACAATGCTGTACATGGAGCACATGCTTAAATTTTTTTGTAATGAAAAAGTGTAATCACATTGTAAACATTAGGATTGTTGCCTCACCTGCACTGAAGGCTTTTGAAGTATACTTTTATACTGCAAGATCGTTGAGGTTTGAATCAGGCACAGGACTGAACTCAGAAGCAGCTCTATTTTTTTTGGCTTTTTAGAAATGCACTGCACATCCAATATGCCTTCTGAGCCTGGTGACTTTTTCTGGATGTTTTGAGACCACCTTGTCTCCATGTTGTACGTTCCCCAAGGAGGGCAGGATGTGTGGCCATCAGACCACTAGGAGTGCCTCACCATGATGTGAGGTGCACCAGCTGTGGGTCCCTGATTCTTGGCCCTACAGCTTCCCTGTCAAAGAAGGTCTGCCCTCTCTTGAGGTACAATGGAGCCCTCCACACCACATGCAGTGAGTCAATTTTCTCTGCCATGTGACAGCCCCTCTCAGTGACCTTCTGGCCACTCTCAGTGGCTATCTGAGCTGCTCATTAGGAGCCAAAGTTGAAATGGTCCTCAGGAGCAAGGTGAAGGAGCGTTTTTCCTTTTTCTTTTTTCTCTTTTTTTTTGAGACAGGATCTCGCTATGCAGTTCAGACTGGCCTTGAGCTCACTTTGTAGCACTTGCAACGATCCTCCTGCCTCAGCCTCCCAAGTGCTGGAATTACAGGCATGTGCCACCACACCCAGCAGGAGTGTTTTTCTTATTTTTTCTCTCTCCCTCCTCATGTTCATTCTGAAGGGAAGATGCACAAAAGTGGACTCCATTTCTTTTACCTGAGTTCTTCCTGGTCTGCATGCTTTGTGTTAAATATAGGACTTTGCTGGGTTGTTTTGGGTAGGATTGGGGTAGAGATGTGGTTAATGACAAAACATGGTGGGTAAACTGACTTCCCGGGGACAGGCCCTCTCAGGATGAACACAGTGGGCAACTATGGAGGTAGGAAGTGGGAAGGTGAAATTTCTCTGAACAAATGGAGGAGAGGTTTGAAATCAGGGGCAGAGAGATCCAGGATCCAGAATCTGGGGAAACTGGTTTCCCATAGGACAGACAAACAAACCCTGCAGGAAGACATGGCCCAAGGGGGACTTTAAGGACAGTAAACATCTGTTTCCATACTGGGGGAAGGCAAAATGAGAAAACATGGAGCAACATCTGTTGGTGAGGTTCATGTTTTTCCTTAGCCTTGCTCCTGTAATTCCAGAAGGAAAGGGCCAGGAACAGCCAATGCTTGGAAAATGCCTGTGTGGTGGACATCCCTGGTCACTCTGCAGGAGGCTCACTGGAGCTCCCCAGCTCCTCCTTACTTTGGACTCTAAAAAGCCCAGCAGACCTTGCTCTGCTTCTTGGTTTGGCACTCATCGCCCTCCTTGCTTATTTTCAAGTTAAGCAATTTTTCTACTATGAGCCCGTATGCAGATCACTCTAAACAGAAGCCTGTCATATGCTTCATATGCATGGAAAGTACAGAACAAATGTATTAAGGCCAACCCATCCTGGAGTAATTTGCATTTTAATTAATACTTTAGATGAATTACTTCTGCCTTGTTTTGTTTTGTTTTGTTTTGTTTTGTGTTTTCAGTTCCTGGTTTTGGGTTTTGGAATGTTTGAGAACAAACACCAGCTATCTTTTTTTTAATTTTTTATTTTTTTAAAGAAAATAGGACAAAACAAAACAAAACAGAATGAAAAAAGCAAAAGAAAACAGAATAGAGTCAAACATAATATAGCATTTCAAAGCAGAACACTGCAAGCTATACAGGTTTTCAAAACATAACAACAGGGGATTAACAATGGTTACCCTAGTGTCTCTTGCTTTCTTCCAAATGGTTGTTCTTACATTTACAGACAATAAACTCAAACAAAACAAAGTAGTATAAAAATCAGATAAAAGAGAATAGCATTACAGGTCTTCAAGTTGGATAACAAGATCTTAAGTCTTCGCTTTGGCAGCTCATGGCTGCCTTTGGTCTGTGTTTGGGTTGGCTTAGACATCAGATGCTGAGAGAGGAGGCTGAGATCTTGTCACCTGCCATTTGCTCTTTTGTGAGGGGTGGAACAGTCTCACTCAATTCCTTTCTTAGAAGCATAAATTGTTAGAGTTGTTACCTAGCTGAGGTTGAAGGGGATTACAGATCATGTATAAAAAAGACAGTTGTCCAAATTCCTCATGCTATTGCAACAATCCTCCTGCCTCAGTCTCCCAAGTGCTGGGATTACAGGTGTGTGCCACCATGCCCAGAAGGAGTATTTTTCTTATTTCTTCTGTCTCCCTCCTCATGGTCATTCTGAAGAGAAGATGAGCGAAAAGTGGACTCCACTTCTTTCACCTGAGTTCTTCCTGGTCCAGTGTCCTCTGTGTTAAACACAAGGCTTTGATGGGCTGATGGGGCTAGTGATTCTATTATTTTTTGCAACCTTTCAAGACTTTTTGTATCCTTTTGTTTTCATGTAAGCAGGATAATTTTGTTCTTTGACTTATATATATTGATCTGAAATTTTCTTTAAAGGAAAAAAGCGGGGGGGAGCATAAAACCAAAAAACTCAGCTATCAGCTAATCATAGCATACAGACAAAATCCAGCCCTAAACCTATCTTTGTAAATAAAGCTATATTGAAACATTGCCATGCTTTTTTAACTTACATATTGTCTACGCCAGCTTCTTTTGCTCTGTTGTGGCAGAGGTAAGTAACTTATGACAGAGACTATATGCTCTGCAAAGAGTGAACTACACGTCTTTTTTTTCAGTACTAGAGATTGAACTCAGGGCCTTTACACTGAGCTGCATCCTCATCATTTTTAAATTTTTTACTTTTGAGATAACGTCTAAATTGCTAAATTTCCCAGGCTGTTATCAAACTTGCAATCCTTCTGACTAAGCCTCCCAGAGGGTTGGCATTACAGCTTTTTAAAAGAGATGGAATTTTGCTGTGTTGCCCAGACTAGCCCTGAATTCCTGGGCTCAAGCAATTTTTCTGCCTCAGTCTCCTTAGTATCAAGGACTTCAGGCATGTGCCACCTTGGCCAACTTTATGTAGCCATTTATAGAAAATGTTTGGTGATTCCTGTTTGAACTTAATTTGCTTAAACTCTTCCTGTCAGTATATCCAGATCAACACTGTTTTCTTGAACTTCAGCATAGTATGGTAGAATAATTTGATCATTCTACTATGGATAGATTTGGGGTGGCTTCTGACTTTTTGCTGCTATATACAATGCCTCAGTGAAGCACAGAGCTTTGTTACATTAGCACTGATTGGCCATGTGTTCTTGGGTGAATTTTGTGAGCTTTTTGTGCCTCCACTTGTTTATTATGGAACAGGTGTAGTTTCAGGGGACTCAGGTGGATTCAATGAGATATTTACTGTCCTGTGAAGAGGAAGATTCTGAAGCCTATCCAGGGACCCTTGTGATGGACAGTCACACGGTGCCTTATAACTAGGGTGAAGTTACCTGCCCTGCACACTCTTGTTCTCGGTGATAGTTATTCAGTTACTTTCAAAACACTGTTTCTTGTACCCATAAAGTTGTGCACTAAACACAATCTCTAGATGTGACTACAAAGAGCTCGCTAGACAGGAAGGATCTGACCTCAGCTGCGGGTGTTCAAGGTGCAGATGCTCATGTGGGTGTCCAGAGGAACAGCAGCCACATTGCATGAGGGCAGCTTGGCCCTCGCATCAGAATCAGCTGAAGAATGATGGATGTGCAATTCCAGTACCATCTGGGTATCTTCCTGCTATTCATTTCAGGGCCAGGAGGGAGTGTGCATATTCTATGAAGTTCAAAGATGACCTGAGCAAGTTGTCCTTCCACCTATCTTTGAGGATCTGGTAGACAGGACAGGGTACAGCCTCAATAAGGCAAGTTGTCCTCTGGGTGCTACAGGGTGCTGCAGCACCTGGTATGCATGGATGTACAAGCATGCCTGTTGGAAGCTTGACTCCTGAAAGAGACAACAGCTTTATAAACACATACACACCTGTACGTACAACCAGCTACATATCTCTACAGAAACAGATGTATTACCAGGTCCGACTTCTGCTGGTTTGTTTCCTACTCCTGAAAAGAAGTTCAATTTCAGTGTTAAGATACAAATATTTGCCACGTACTGTTCTCCATCTTTTGAGTTCTCGCTGCAAATGGCTCACCCTCTGTGAAGTCTCCGGAAAATTGTTCCAAAGCAGTAGACAAGTTCAACTTGCTCATTTTTTTTAAAATTTATTTTTTTTATTTTAAAGAAAATAGGACAAAACAAAACAGAACAGAATGAAAAAAGCAAAAGAAAACAGTATAGAGTCAAACATAGTATAGCATTTCAAAGGAGAACACTGCAAGCTATACAGGTTTTCAAAACATAACAACAGGAGATTAACAATGGTTACCCTAGTGTCTCTTGCTTTCTTCCAAATGGTTGTTCTTACATTTACAGACAATAAACTCAAACAAAACAAAGTAGTATAAAAGCAACTAAAAGAGAATAGCATTACAGGTCTTCAAGTTGGATAACAGGAAATGAGCAATGGCTACTATAGTGTCTCATTTTTCAAAAGAGCTGTTGCTATTTTCTCGCTTACTGCTTTCAAATAGTAGGAAAGGGTCTTAAACCAATCAAATCCAAGAATAAGAGCACCATTGGTTTTCAGAACCATTTCTCCATATTTATCAGGAATTTTGTATCTTATTGAGTCTTTCAGTTTCTTACACTAGGGAGGCAATGTGGTGTTTACACATGTGTGTTTGGTTTATTTCACTTATGAATATGGTCTCAAGTCGCATCCATTTACCTATAAAAGCCTCCATGTGATCATTTTTTATAGCTGAATAATACTCCATTGTATAAAAGTACCACATCTTTTTTAACCATTCCTCAGTTGATGGGCATTTGGGTTGTTTCCAAGATTTGGCTATTACAAATTGTGCTGCTATAAACATAGGTGCACATACATCACTGTGGTAAGATGATTTCACTTCTTCTGGGAATATGCCCAGAAGTGGAATAGCTGGGTCAAATGGGACTTCCAGTCCTAGCTTTTTGAGAAACCTCCAGATTGACCTCCACAGTGGTTGCACCAGTCTGCACTCCCACCAACAGTGGAGAAGGGTTCCTTT